>JAQFVV010012474.1:2860141-2953639 GCA_028023455.1 Epiperipatus broadwayi | reverse complement strand
ATATCTAAGAAAGGCAAGCTTATAAAACTACAAATATGCTTTTTAAGTAATAACACACAAAATAGACAACATATATTGAGTAAGATTACAATATTTTGAATAGTATTATTTTCTCCACAACATTGTTACTTATTTGTGTGTGTGCAATAGTTGTTCTATAATGGAATGCCAATCAGCACAAACCTTCAGACGATCTTGTGTTAGTTTTGCTGAAAGGTTTTGTAATATCTGCTTACCAAAGTATTGAGTATGGTAATTGCATAAATGGAATTCAATATGAAAAAAATGTACATATTGTTTTATAAGGGCTGATGAAAGAGGTAGACAATAATACTGATATTAATATAGATTACAATTTGGAACAATAGAAGAAAAACAAATTAGAACTATTTACTTGTCAATTAATCTCTGAAGATTGCCAATCAAACAAAACTTTTGAAACAAAATAAACTTTTTTTAAAAATTCATTGTATTCAAAAATTCATAAATGTAATTTTTAATTTTTGTTTTAAAACTAATTTTTAGTTTAAATTCAATGAATTTAACTATGAGGATAAAAGTTATTTATAAAATATGTTTATACATCTCTTTGACAAGTTCTAATATATGACACTGAAACACAGCAATAGAAGAAACTACTAATAATAATGATACAATGGAACAAAATAAGTTCTCGAAAGCACTCAGTCATTATATCATTAAGTTTATTAGCTTCTCTATTGCAATGTTTCAGTACACTCAACACAAAATAAACTATTTATTATTAATAAAACCAATAAACAGACCTTAAAAGTTTCAGTTTGATGAATTCTGAAGCAGGAGATTTATATAAGAATATATTTCATTCACTTTAAATATTATAAGTTTATTATTAATAGATTTATATCACTTTTTAAGAATACTATAGTTTATGATTTAAAAATGAATGGAAAATATGTGTCATATGTAGAATTTAATTTGAAACATTTTAAATTCTGTTTATTTATTTATTAAACTATGAGTTTTATTAAATTTCATAATCATCGTAACCATTATCCCGTGCGAAGATGATGAGTGTCTGCAGGTTCAATCAACTTTTCTATGATTACTAACCCATTGCTTCCCGCTGCCCTTACTCTTTCTTATTTCATCCATCCATTCCTCGTAATGATGTCTTTTTCTAAGTCTTTTGCAATCTCGTGGAATCTAATTTATTATTACAATTATTCACATATTATCATCTCTGCTAGCAATATTTTTCAGCTAGCTTTTCAGCCATTATTTTGTCATTCCGGTGATATCAGTTACACCTGTTTGTTCTCTTACACATGTATTTGATATAATAGATAATTCTAGCATGCATCTATCAATACTTCTTTGAGTCATCTGAAGTCTGTGTGCTTTCTTTCTATTATGTGGCCAAGTCTCAGATTCACAAGAACTAGTAAAAAATTTATTAAAAACTACTTTCACACACATTGTATTTCCTTTTAATATTAGGATTATTTCTACTAAAAATCATTCGAGCCGAATTTTAATTCTATAATTAATTTATCCATTGTATTTCCATCTGTAGTAACAATCTGACCAAGGTATTTGTAGGTGTTAGCTTCGCTAACCATTCTTATCAATCTTTGTTTTCATCTTTTTGTGAAAATCCATTCAACATTACTTAGTATTTTTGTTTACTTTAGTCTACTTTCTTACTTTCATCTGATAAATCTTGGCATTTTCTGAAGCTCTAGTATTTGGTAAACTGCATCATGTAAAATCCTAAATATTTCATGTCTCCATTTAATTTTATTCTTTTATTTTCCCATTTAATTCACAAAATACTCTTGCAACTCTGTAAAGATTTGGATATGAAGTCACCTAATCTTATACCCTTCTCAGTAATGTTTCTGAAAATATCATCGTAATGATATAATTATTATTGTTGTATTTTTAATAAATAATCTTTGCAATATCTGAGTCTACTGCGTTTTTATGATTCAGTAAAAATCACTGAAAAATACTTATAAAATCAAATGCCTATTCAATCTACAATTCAAGAAAGCAACAACTTATATTCATTGATACTTTATAACTTCTGTCAATACTTGTGATATGATCCATTGTACCAAAATCACTTTTAAATCAATCTCAAGTATTTCTAATAAATTCAAAGTTCTCAGTAGATGCAGATGTAATTATCTCTGGCAAAAGATTTATATAAAACTGACAAAAGCTATGTCTGTGATTTCTAATATTATCTCTTTATTCTTCTTTTTTAAAATATTAATATGGCATTTTTTCAATTATCTTGATAAAAATGTTTATCATTTAGGACTGTTGTATAAAATTTTGCCTCAATTTCTTTTTATGTCTTTATATGCTTCTTTTAAGGTAAATAATTATAATTCCATCATTACCTGGAGCTTTTCCATGTTTCGTAAATTTAATTTTGCGTGCCGCCTCTTCATTTAAACAATCCTTACAATGTAGAAGATATAATAGCTGTTGAGATACTTGTTTTTGGAACAACTATACCTTGATAGAAATTTCTACCCATTTCAATTACGATAACTGTACTTTTTATTAATATTGGCATATTTTCAGTAGAATACATGTCCATCATTTAAATCAATCATTCTTCATACTTTTCTTCAACTTCATACAATAATAATGTCCCATTCAATACCAGACAGTTCTTTCTTCCAATTTCTGCAATCTTCTTCATCGTAAAGATCTATCTAGGATCTATAAATAGCATTCCAAATTTGAAATGATTTATGATGGAAAATAGCCAATAAAGTTAGATTCAAGCATAAATAAAACAAAAATTATAGTGCTCTACTCCTCATGTAAATGTACAGAAAATGACAAAATGTATTGACAATCATAATCAAAGAAAATACATAAATCATGTTTATTGTGACTTTATTTAAATTTTAATTGATAATTTATTATTTTAATTTTTAGTCATTTGGTGGATTACAGAGCGTATTAATAAAAAGAATCACTATTGAAAATCAAGGATAATCATATTTACATTATATAGTAAATCAAGACCAGAGTGATCAATTTTGAAATGTGGTAAACGCGTAAACTATATCTTTGAAAATCTCAGAAGAGATTTTTTTTTTAAGAAAAATTTAGAAGATTTTTTGAATGCCAACCCAATCAATTATCTATCATTGTAATAGTAATTGATTATCTAGCTAATTATTAGCTAAATTGAAAACAAGAATAAGTTCAATTTATTATTTATCAGTTACATTTTGAATACAAGCATAATTCAATACTTGGAGATCAAATATAATTATTTTTATCAGTTAGCAAATCTATAACGGTATGTTGTAAATATTTGCACTTTTAGTAAACAGTTTACCACAAAATTATTATTTAATCGAATTTAAAAATGGTGTACTAAATAATAAAAAATGAAAAATGATGATAAATAATGAAACATTTATTTCTAAAAACACTACACGAAAATGAAAAAATTTATAAAACTAAAAAAACATAAAATATAAAATAAAGTAATATACAGTAATTAATAACAAAAACCAACTCACAAATAAAAATATCTTAACTGAGAACATTTAAAAGTTAATAATAATAATACAATAATAATAATAATAATAATAATAATAATAATAATAATAATAATAATAATAATAATAATAATAATAATAATAATAATAATAATAATAATAATAATAATAATAATAATAATAATAATAATAATAATAATAATAATAATAATAATAATAATAATATTGCTTTGTGGTTTTATATGTATGGCAATATAGATAAGATTTTTGTCTTTACTGGTTTTCTGCAACTGAATTGACATCTGCTAATTGATGTTTTTACAGCAAGAGAATACAAAAAACGGAGGCAAAGGACAAAAATAGGTAGATTTAGGAGAGCCAGTCTAACAGACATTTTGAACTAAGTTTAGAAAAAGGAAGATGAGACACCTAATCATCTATCAGAACAAATCAATAAAAGAAGATACTGGACAAAAGAAGAATTTCAAGAAATCAACATTCATTAATAATACAATACTCTAAGAAGTTATATAAATCTTTTTAAAAATTATTTACATCATATTTTTGGTAATTACATTCATATAGAAATCTAACATTCTATTAAATTTAACAAAGAGTTATTATATCAAAAACTAACAGAAGAAAAATGCGGGATCTTGGGGGTTCAAAAATAGTAAGTAAATCAAAAATTTGTGAAATATAGCTTATACAATTGTTCAATGAAAAAATCAAAAAATGAGATTCAAATCACAAATAAAAACATGGTGGATATGTAATGATTGTTGTAGATGAAAATCTGCAAAATTATTGCTCAGGAATAATTTAAAATGCATATTTTGGGTTTAGCTTTGAGATTTCAACCATTTGGACATGCCATATACATTAAAACAAATCTTATACAATGATACACCCATAATCATACATCATCAGTTATCATTTTAAGTTTCAGCTGCACCAACATATATTAAGTAGAAGAAATTCCAAGGTACCAGAAAAAATCAAGGAGCAATGTTATATCTAAACATTAAAGGGCTTAGGCCAACGTCGTTTTGGTCAGGGAGAAAGAAGCCATTTGATTTATAGACTGTCTAAAGAATGAAAACAATAAAGATTTGATTTATCAGAAGAAAGACTAGAAAAAACAAGCTATAAACAAAGGGATATAAAGCAAATATTGACATTTGATGTGGGAACTGATGGAAGTGAAAAAGAAAATAATATAACGAACATATGTAACACAGATAATCATGAAAGTGAAACTGCAAATGTAAATAATGATGATAGTAATATTGCGAGATTCTTAGATTCTTCAGTTAAGCTTGGAGGGAAAACTGTGCCTTAAGATAAATAATGTTAAAAGTGAAAGAAAAAATGGAAATGATATACAGAAATGCATGCGGTTAAAGCTTAGAAAGAAATATAGACAAACACACAACAAAAAATGTTGATGGAAGCAATGTTATGAAGAGAGTATTAATTTGACACAAATAACTGGAATTAACTAAAAACACAAAAAACTAGGAACAATAATGGTAATATTGAGATTACTCAGACAATAATGCCAAATATGCAGCATGTTACTCAGGGTAATACTGAACAAAAGAGAAAGGCAGAAAGGCCCTAAAAAGTGTGAAAGAAAACAGGACAAAGCTAAAATTAGGAGAGCGAAAGTTTGATGACACAGGAGAATGGTATCAGGAATGGAACAGATATATACTGATGTTGAAAACTGAAAGTGATGTTTGAAGATGCCTAAAGATTTACAATTGATTGACAACCTAAGATAAGTATAATTAAAGATGAAGTAAATTTAAAACAACTAAAGTAAAAAGTAAATTTTATAAAAATGAAAATTTAAAATTGCTTCTTTTAATGTACAGGTTTGAATTAAATAAAAAAAAATATTTAAGTTGAAACAATGGATCAGAAAAACAAAACCTCATATAACGGGACTGCTTGAAACCAAAATTTATGCAGGGAATCACAAATTGATAACAAATTTTTTAACAATGAGGACTTTGTTGATTGTTCAAGAGACTCCAGCGCCCAATTTTCCATCAAAGCCGGGACAGGTCATGTGATAGCAACCGCTTGCTACAATACCAATTTTCAATAATATATTGATGCAAACTATTAATGATTACTTTATTTCCGCTTAAAATAATTAAAATAAATGTAATCTTTGTTTATATGTCACGTAAAATATAAAATAAATACAATAATTGCCACAATTAATTCAACACTGGGATCTACAGCTAATCCAACAATTTTTGATTGGAAGAATGCAATGTAACATATGATGAGTTTATAAAAGTGGATACCTAAATGACTGTCCCATTGATGAGTGCATGGGATTTTTTACCAGAAGATGCTGTTTCATTTCATAATGAAGGATTTTCACTATTTAACGATCTTTTTTTACTCTCCAGTGTCCTCATCATCTAATAAGCTTGGTTAAGTGCCTATCAGAAATTTGTGATCACTCAGCTCAGTTTATACTGTCTGACTCAGTAATATGTTCCAGATTTGCCACTAACTAGAACAATAAGAATGTTGATTCCAACCTTAACACCCAAATTTATTTTTCAGAGACTTACATTATGTGGAATAAAATTTTTTTCAATGACTCTAACCCAATATAATAATATTTGCTTATATTAATATCTGTATTTAACATTAACTTCATATAGCTGAAAAGGCCCAGCCACCTCCTCAGGATTGTTGAAGCTTGTAGAATAAACTAATAAATATATTGTGGGCATAACTCTACTCAACAAACACAGAAACATATACATACTAACAAATGCTTATAATAAGGCATATATAAAACATTGAATATTTAAAAATAAAGAGATTATGCCTAATGCATCAACACACACATGGACCTTGATAATTAACATCAAGATGGGCATTAGGGAGGGACCTGAAATCAAAGTGCCATTAGCAATTAAAAACCAACAATGAACGCTTGTCAGAACTAATATGATCTTACCAATTCTTAACTATTTTAAAGACAATCTGGGACCGTGGGAATTGATACAATACCAGCCAAATGTATTTGGAATGGCAGAGATTGAATCACCATATGCAATAGATGATTTTATAATGAAATGAATGAAATGCACAACAACTGTCGCCTTCCAGAAGCTTTGCAATTCCACTGTTCATATGAAACAGTTTGACAATCTGACTAGAAAAGTTGTAGTAGCTTGCAAATTATTATCAAGGTGAATATGTAACAACAATAGAGGGAGTTTAATACGATTGATGATGAAGTCATTTAATAAAAAAAGAAACCTATCCTATAAGGTCAATATCGCGTCCATTGCCCATAAAAAATTTTAGAAAAAGAAATTAAAGATAAAATAGAACCATTATTTTGCCGATGATTTCTCCAGCTCAAATTTGCAAAAAAAAAACATTCATCACCACACAAGAGCTGCTATGAATATTTAGGTTATTGGACATCAGTTACAGAAAAAAGACAAGTGGCCTGATTGTTATACACAGCTGGATATTGCTTCCTGCTTTTTACAGCTGTTAATATATTTATACTGTTGAGAGATTATTGAATGACACTGAAATGTCAAACTATATATATATATATATATATAGTATATATATATATATATATATATAATAGCAAATTTGCTCTGTAAATCGTGAGCTTCACATTACCCTAAATGGTGAAATTTGCCATCTTTCACATCAACTAAATCATTTTTACATGGGTCCCCACTTAGAGCCATCTTAGACATTTTATATAGCAATTCCTCTTGTTTGACTACAACAGGTATTTGAGGAAATGGAGATCCTGGGAACAGGTCTTAAATTGACCTGCATTGTATAACATGGATGATATTATGAAGCTTCTGACATAAAAAAGCTAGATACCAAAATCTACAGATGATTTTAGTAGAATACTCAAAGCAGTTCTAAACTAGGTTTCCACAATCCAGAGAAAAAACATCAGCATGGACCATATACACAGGAAGACCATGTTAAATCCATTTTCCCAGCAAAGCAGGGGTCATTCCTTTTGATTTCCATTCCATCTGGGGACCAACAAAGGAAATGCCTATAGACTTCCATATTGAAAATGAAATCCAGCAAACAGCAGGACTCTAGCCAATACTCATATGTCAGTATATTCTAAGATTCAATTAATTAATAGTTTGACGATGATTATGATAGTTTATGTTATGCTGATGGTTGCTTTCTCAAAGGCTTTTATCTCTAAAATTAAGACCATTTGCAATAGTCTACTATTAGTCAGAGGAAAGTCAGTCAACTATCAATGGCAAAACTATGTCAACCATTAAATAAAAATGGTTTTGAGGTTATATGATATTGGTATTTTTGATTATCAAAGAATGAGGAACAATATAATTGATATTGTTAAACAATTTCCAAAATTTAGCAGCACATAGAGGTCATTCCAACTTCTAAACCACCATCAAAAATTATCATATTTTGAACAAAATCAAAATCACAGAGCAATTTATTAATAAGTACAAATACTGGAAAATTTATGAACTAATAAATGAAGATATTAACACTATTGCTTTTGAACTGATGCACAGGGAACTAATGAATAATAAACAACTGAATTTAAAAAGGTATAAACGATGGTCTTAGAACCAAAGTTTTTCAATTTTCTGATAAAACTAACCTATCTGCATTACCTACCGTATCTTTCTTTCCCATAAAAGATTGTATATGACAATTGATCCTTTTGTGGTTATGCCATTGAACTGAGGAAACCCAATCACATCTGATATATCACTGTGGAGGGATTTGAACAGATAAGAAATCTGATAACTAGTAATTACAGGAAGTCTAATGTAATAATGCATCAATTAATTTCTGCATTTGGAGAGGGATTAACACCATTGTCAGGTCAGCAATCTTTTGTGCAATAAATTATACTGGTATCTAGATGCACCTTCCTAATTGGTAACAATTCTAGAAGGCATCCAGCTACTTTTTCAAATAAACTTGCAATGATACAGAAAAGGGATAAGACACTGGCCAGACCTGACATTTATGCAGCAACCTGGTCATTACTTAAGATTAGATCAATGTTATAGTGACTAAAATGATAAAACTCTTAGGAACCGTTATAGTGTTTTTTTTTGCTTTTTTAGGACAACACTAGAGAATTATGCTTTACAAAAAAAAAACCAGATCGACGCCAGATCAATGCCTACCTTAATTGAATAGAGGATAAATCCAACACTGGAATGATTTCATTCAAGTGACAATTGAATTAAGTGGAGAACTGTACTTGTAGTAATAATTGTAACATTTGTTTCTTGATGTACTCATTTTTTCTTGTTCTTATTGCTAATGTAACCACTTTTTTTAAGTAAAATAAAGTTTGCTTTGAAACATAATAATAATAATAATAATAATAATAATAACAACAACAACAACAACAACAAAAACAACAACAACAACAACAATAATAATAATAATAATAATAATAATAATAATAATAATAATAATAATAATAATAATAATAATAATAATAATAATAATAATAATAATAATAATAATAATAATTTCAATTTCAATTTCAATTTCAATTTATTTATTTATCGTACAAAACTACAGCATTAAGCCAATTACAGAATTGCACTATAATAACTATACAATAATATACATAAATAATATACATAAATGAGTAAAAATGATGAAAATAATATAATTATATGCCATACTTTTTTACAAGATAAGTAACAAATTTTTTAAAGTCTAAAGAAAAAATATTTTCATTAATAAAATCATGATTATAGGTATTAGGCAAACGAAGCAAAGGTGAAAATTTTAATATGTTAGAGCGACAAACCTTAATATAAAATAAAGTAAATGTACGTGTTTTATGTAAACAATTATTAAAAGCAATATTTGAAATTTTGTTAGTTAATATAATTTTTGATTCACAAGGTTATATAAAATTTTAAGATCTCTCATTTTTCTTCTAATGGATAGGGATAGATAATGGTCTTTTAATTTAATGTACTTAGAAAATTTGTCAAAAACCAATTGAATTTTGATAATATCTCGTTTGGAACTGGGATTCCAAATGACAGATCCATATTCTAAAATTGGAAAAACCAAAGAGAGAAATAATTTATATTTTGTAAAACTACTAAATTGTCTACCATGCCTTAAAATTGCACCCATAATTTTAAAAGCCTTATTTACTACATTTTCAATATGATGATGAAATGATCCATTGCTTGCAAAAATAATTCCAAGGTCTTTCTGAATATCAACAAATTTTATATTATGATCTTCAATATAATAAGGACAAATTATCATTTCAGATTTTTTGGAATAAGAAACTGTTGAACACTTATCCATATTAATATCCATTTTATTATCTCTACACCATTTCACAAAACTATTGATATCTTTTTGAGATCGGAAGAG
The DNA here is from genome assembly GCA_028023455.1 of Epiperipatus broadwayi. NCBI lineage: Eukaryota > Metazoa > Onychophora > Udeonychophora > Euonychophora > Peripatidae > Epiperipatus > Epiperipatus broadwayi. The sequence continues at coordinate 2,943,686 of JAQFVV010012474.1, read as the reverse complement.
CAATCGTGTAATTGAGTTTATATTCCTAAAAATTTTACAATCATCTGCATAACATAAAATATGCGAAAATTCTAAACTCTCTCCCAAATCATCAATATAAATGTTAAACAATAATGGTGCAAGGATACTGCCCTGAGGTACTCCTATATTACAATAATATGGATTAGAAGAATTATTCTTAAACTTTACATAAGCTGTTCTCTTCTTAATAAAAGATTCAAACCATGCAATCAAATTATAGGAAAAACCTAATTTATACATTTTGAAAAGCAACCTGGAATGATCCACTTTATCAAATGCCTTGGATAAATCAAAATAAACAACATCTAATAAGATCGGAAGAGCGTCAAAGGCATTAGCAATGTGGATCAGTTATTGTTAAAAGATTAGTTTCAATTGATCTTCCAGGTAAAAAACCATGTTGCACAGGAACCAAAATCTTATTTATGTCATTAACAATTTTCTTATAAACACATAATAATAATAATAATAATAATAATAATAATAATAATAATAATAATAATAATAATAATAATAATAATAATAATAATAATAATAATAATAATAATAATAATAATAATAATAATAATAATAATAATAATAATAATAATAATAATAATAATAATAATAATAATAATAATAATAATAATAATTCAATTCATTTATTTAAGTGCTAAACAACAGCATAAAGCCAATTACAGCTTGCACATACAATAAAAGTGAAAATAAAACATATAACATAAAATGAAAATATAAATGTATACATAATAAAGTAAAATTTAAAAGACAAAATCAAACTTCACATTTCAGTTTAACTAGATTACAAAATTTCTTATAATCAATGTCACACAGATTAAGGTTACTCCCAATTTGATTATATAAAGAGGGTAACCTAAATAAAAGAGAAAATTTAAGAATATTAGAACGGCATGTTTGAATCTGATATACACAAGTAGACCTAGTATCATAACTCAAAGACCTAACTGAGATAGTTGAAACTATATCTGATAAAATAATCTGTTTATTAACAATTTTATAAAAATATTTCAAATCCCTATACTTTCGTCTAGATGAAAGATTAATCATTTTACCCTCCCAAGAAACATATTTGAAAAACTTCTTTGAAATAGACTGCAACAAGTTACATCCTTGCAAAGAACTAGGGTTGCAAATTATTGAACCATATTCAATAATAGGAAGAACCAATGAAAAAAACAATTTCCGTTTAGTATCATTACTGAATTGATAACCATGTCTAAGAATGGCACCCATAACCTTAAAAGCTTTACCAACAATCATTTCAAGATGAGGAATAAAAGATCCATCACAAGAAAACATAATTCCAAGATCTTTTTGGCATTTAACTGAAATAATTTTATGAGAATTGATATAATAATAAAACTGTAAAACTTCAGATTTTTTGGAATAAGAAATAAAGGAACATTTATCAAAATTAACTGTCATATTATTTGACTGACACCAAGCACTAAAGTTATCAATATCCTTCTGAAGGAGAACACAATCGTTCACTGATACAATTCTTCTAAAAATCTTACAGTCATCAGCATAGCTTAACAGAAAAGAATATCTCAAGCAATCATTAAGATCATTAATATAAACATAATAATAATAATAATAATAATAATAATAATAATAATAATAATAATAATAATAATAATAATAATAATAATAATAATAATAATAATAATAATAATAATAATAATAATAATAATAATAATAATAATAATAATAATAATAATAATAATAATAATAATAATAATAATAATAATAATAATAATAATAATAATAATAATAATAATAATAATAATAATAATAATAATAATAATAATAATAATAATAATAATAATAATAATAATAATAATAATAATAATAATAATAATAATAATAATAATAATAATAATAATAATAATAATAATAATAATAATGTTCTTTTCTAAATTCAAATATTATTTAAAATTGAAAAAAAAAATGGATGTCATTCCAGGTTTTTTTTTTTATTAATTTGAGGAAAAATGAAAATTTTATACATGTAGAATTTAAAATGACATAAAAAGTTCTTCGCATTTTATACATTTATTAAAATGGAAGAAAAGCAGATTGTTCATGAGGTTTGAGACTTTTTATATTATTGATGACAAACAAGACATTGAAAAGTAAAGAATATACTTTTCTAAATGTATATTTTGTATAGTATAAAATCAAATATTTATTTCTCATTATACAATATTTTTTGATCATTAAAACAAAATAAACATGTTTACTATAAGTTTACTGCTTAGTAAACTCATAAATTGATAACCCATATTAAGTCAGTCAGCTTAGTATTACATTGCAATTGAAAGTCAGAATTTAATTACTCATTTGAATTATTTGATAGCTACTGAAAAAAGGATACTTTAGTTAACCTTTTCCACAAATTATACAAAAGAGTAATTTTATTTGGATATTGATTTTATTTTCATATTTTTTCTGTAGTTGTATTGTTGAAATAAATAAGTTTTATTAAATTCTTTCAATCTCCAATTTTCTCATTTTTTGATATAAACATGAATTCAATAATTAATCTAAAAATATAATATTAACTTTACAAATAAACAAAAGAACTCATAAGCAGAATTAAATATAAGCAAATTGTCAATAACAAAATACTTATTTAGCCTTAAGCTATAAAATGTTTAGACATGAATAAATAATTATTAATGCAATATATATTTTTCCAAACTATAACAGCAAATAATCAAAATTGTCTTTAAAAATTTAAAGTCGAATTTATAATTTATAAAAAAAAAATCAAAATTATTAAAATAGTTTTGATAACCATTGACAGAAAATAAGTTTAATTTCTTTAAACTCTGGCATCAATAAAATTATAATTTGAACCTGTATATTTAAAAATAAAAATTTCATAAAGTTATGAAAGCACAAATAATAAAAAGATAATTAGATCATATTTAGCTTATCATTTAATTTTTACATTATAAAATAAAAACAATGAAATACAAACATGCTATTATCCTTTCAACTTTTCTAAATAGTACTAGGCAATGCTCCTTAATTTTTATTGAGAAAAAAAATGTTTCTTTTATTTAAAACTTTTAACTTCACTAGTTTATAACATCTAGTTTTCATAATTAGAAATGAAAATTCATAACACTTATTTTAATTAAAACTTAAACGATAGAAATTTTAAATACATTCTAGCTCATAGTAGAATATATATATATATATATATATATATATCTACTATGAGCTATATACATAAATATATATATATCCATATATATATATATATATATATATATGGATGTACGCATTTTTAGTCTCTAGGATAATTGGCCAAAATGTTAATTACTCAAACATTATATCATTTCAGTTCCATCAGTATTTGAAAAAATATTTTTCCATTTTAATATAAATACATTTGCTTTGATTAGACATACATTTGTCCTTATAATTATTGTTCTAGACTTATTATATAATTTAGGATTTTATTCAGAACTAAAATAAGATTCTAAAAAGCTAAACTGAACTTATATAATGGATTTAAAAATATTAAATTTATTAAGCACAAACAGATAATATAATAATAATAACATGAAATGCTAAAACCTTTGACAGATGTGCCTTAAAAATGCTTATGTGATGGCCAATCAGAAATAATGACTGCACGTGTAACTTTCAATTCAAAAACACAATCCACAAATACAAGAAATAGATGGAACCCAAAAAGATGGAACCCACCCTCATCTCTACTTAAATTTATATATAAATAAACCAGGCTCAAACATTCTGAATTAAGAACATGAAACTTCAAACACCTTCACATTTAATTCACTAAATATTGTATATAAACACATAATGTGAAATGAATAACCATATATATTATAATATGATTTTTATTTAAGTAAAATACTTCATTTAAACTAAAGAAAATATAATTATACACATATATTGAGAAAATATACATTTAACTCAATACCATCTACAAATACACAAATAATTTGATATAATATATGTATAAGTATAAATTTAAATTATCATTACAATTTTTTGAATATTAAATCATATTTAATTTTTTTTATTTGTATTGTAGCTCTTTCCACTTTTTTTTAATGCTTAATTTTTCTATAGCTTTATAACTACCATAAAAATATCATTTCACTCTCTTATATATATATATATATACACACACACACAACTGGGTCTCGTTTTATGTGGATTATTTTAATGCGATTTTGAAGTCATGCAATTCATGTTTCTTCTTAATATCTTTCATATTTCACTATATTTATTACATATCAATAAATATTTTTTTGTAAATATAATGTGATATTTGCAGCTAACACCTGAAGCTGTATTTAGAAACTTAGTTTCTATATAAATAACTTACTTATACTAATGAGTGAATAATAATAATAAATTTATAATTACATATAAAAATATCGCAATAAATATTCAAAAAATTTAAACTTTTAAAACGTATTTTGTTATATATAAAATAAACAAATAATCTTTTAGATTTCTAAAATAAAAAAAACGAAGATTTTATAAACTGAAAATTAACTTTCTAATGATAATGTATGATCTTTTTGTTTTGATTGCATCTCATTTTTTAATATAGAAACAGAAAACTATTAACACAGCACAAATAAAAATAAAGTGGCTAACAGGTTCTCTGGGCATAATCTCTGAGAGATTCTTGACTTCATTTAAGGAGAAGCCACATTACATCACATCAAATCTGATTTCTTACCAGTTTACAAATGAATGCTAGTGGTAATGATTAAAATATGTATAAAAATGTAAAATTAAATATTGTAGTTTATAAAAAAAGTAAAAAAAGTTTGTCTTGTATTAATTTTTTTTCAAATATTTGAAATTTTTTAGTAGTCATGCTTTATTTTCTTACTGTTTTAATGTGAATTTTAAAGTTATTTTTCCTTATTGCTTTGCTTTTATGCGAATTCTGAAAATTACAGACCCTATCCCTCATATTTCAAGGTAAATAAAGTCTATTTTTGTGTGATTTTTTTAATGCAGGTTTTATGTGGAACCTATCTACCACATAAAATGAAACTCAAGTGTATATATATATATATATATATATAGTCTATATCAGTGATGGTGAACCTTTTTGAGAAGTGGGTCAAATTTTGTTCATTATTTTTTTAGTACTAGCTCATGGGTCACTAAATCAATTATGTCACTTGGAAAGGGAAAGGGGAGGATGGTTAAAAACTACTTTTTGGAGTTCTCACTTTTTTATAGAAGTCAAATGGTGGATCATTTAAAAAGCCTGTGTGGGTCAGTGTCTGACTCATGGGTCATAGGTTTACCATCACTAGGCTATACTGAACTTAATATAATTAGAATGGATTTGAGCACATATTTTCAAGCGCCCTATAGCTATTCACTTCATCTTATACAACTCATACACATGACCACATACATGTGAAAAATATAATGATTTCCTATATATGTATTTTGTGCTGAACCAGCATTCAACAGCTTATCCAGATCATCATCTTCCATGAATATACATAATCAGGGCTTTGGTTATATTGAGAAAATCTTTAAATTGTAATGGTCAGTGTTCAATCTACTTCATTTTCCACATCTTCAGCTATATTGAAAATCTCATGGTTGAACACTCAATGCCCTTGTTCAGTATTATTGTCATATTGACCATAAATCACTCTGAACCCTCAAATAGAGAACATTAATATGTCAATTTAAATGCACAGAAGAGGGGTGGGCAGAATACTGGCTAAACATGTAATATTTAAATACAAATGTATATACTATACTGAAAATGTAATTAGAAGTGATTTAAACTCAAACTTTCAAGTCCCCTGTAGCTATTCACTCCATTATGTGTATTGGTTGTACAGAACAAAATTAATAGTTATAGGGAGCATGAAAGTCTGAGTTCAAATCTTTTCTACTTACATTAAGTTCAATATAATCAATATCATCATCATCATCATTGAATATATCAATCCACTGCAGGATGAAAATTTCTTCAAGTTCAATGCACTTTTTCTGATGTTTAGATTCTCTTCACATTAATCCTGCACAACTTCTTAATTCAACTATCCATCTCATATATGGTCTCTATCTGGGTCTTTTACAATATATTGGAATCCTGTTTAAGATTTCAATTGTCCATCTATTATCATGTCTTCTAGCTATATGTATGGCCAAACTCCACTTCAGTGTTTTAATTTTTTTTCAATGAGGTCAGTAACACCTGTTTCTTCTCTTACCCATATATGATGTTTTCTATCTCTTCTTGTTAAACCTAACATGCATCAATCCATAGATCTTTGAGTGGTCTGAAGTCTCTGTATTACTGTTCTATTAAGTGTCCAAGTCTTAGATCCGTAAGTAAGAACTGATAAAACAGATTTATTGAAAACCTTCCGTTTCAAACATATAGGCATATTTATTTTAGTATCAAGTTATTTCTAATGAATGTACCCCAATCAAGTTTAATTCTATGATTAATTTCATTCATTATGTTTCCATATGCATTAATAATCTGACCAAGGTATTTGTGGCTTCTTAACTTCTTTAACTCATCATAATCAATCTTTATTATCATATATTTAAAAAAAATCCATTGAACAGTACTTTAGTCTTTTTAACAGTTGTCTCTCCTCTTTCATCTGATAACTTCTACAACCTTTTGTGCAACTCTAAAGCATTGTTTGCAAAATCAACTACATCACCTACAAAATATAAATAACTTAAATAATCTCCATTTACTTTCACTCCTTTAGGTTCCCATTTTAATCCACAAAATACTTCTTGAAGCACTGCTGTAAAACGTTTTGGAGATATGGAGTGACACTGTCTTACACCATACTCAATGTTGACTTTCTTAGTATCAGTATGTAATCTAATTTTTGCTGTTTCATTATTATAAAAATATATGACAATATCCTGGATCTATAACTTGAGCATCCAATGCTTTAATCACTGAAAATATGTTTATAGAATCAAATGTCTTTTCATAGTCTACAAATCCAAAGCATAATGGTAGCTCATATTCATTTGTCCTTTCTATAACTTCTCTCAATACTTAGATATGATAGACTGACTAAAACCACTTTTAAATCCAGCCTTTTCTCTTGGTTGGTGGAAATTTATTGTTCTCTGTAGATGAGTTGTAATTATCTTGGAAAAAATCTTGTATAATACAGATAAAAGGCTGTTGGGTCTACAATTGCTATCTTCTTTGTCTTCTTTTCTAAATATTAATATTAATACTGTATTCTTCCAATCATCTGGTATGTCTTTATCATTTAGACATTTGGTATATAACTTTGCTATTTTTTTATTTATTTATTTTCTGCTTCTTTTAATATATCAATTATAATATCATCATTACCTGGAGCTTTTTTTTTCTTCATAAATTTGATTCCATGTCTCACTTCTTCATTTAAAATTCTAGGCAATTTGGAAGACATAATAGATATAGGAGATACTTATTCTTTATTACTATATAATTCTTGATAGAAGACTTCCACCCACTTCATGATGTCATCTCTCTTTCTAGTAATAATTCCATCTTTTTTATTGCAGATATAAATTTCCTATCAATACCAAAATGTTGTTTTACACTCTTGAGTCTTTCATTCTCTTTTACATCTTTCTTTTCTAGTTCATAGTTATATTTTGTAATATCATTGTCAACTATTTTACACATAATTTTATAAAAATTGAGGTATTATTTTTAATGCAACATTTTTGTATATCTTCATATTCTTTCTTCTCTTCATAAATTGTCTAGTCTCAGTAAAAATTCTATAGGTCAATTGCTGGGTTTTTTTTTTTTTCAACCAGCTATCTTTGTTGCAGCTTTTAAAAGTGATACAATTATTTTCTTTTAATTTCATTCAAATATGAATCAATCTACTAATACTTGAGACTGATATGTAAGTTTTAATTTAAATTCATTAAAATGTTTCTGAAGATTAGAAATATCAAGTGTAAATATTGTTTTTTTTAATAATTTTTGTCTGTCTAGTTTTGCATTAACATGTATCTAACATCTTACTAATCGATGACCACTTTCTGTGTTAAATTTATTAAGAACATTACAATATTGAAATATGTATATTCTGTTAGTCAAAATATAATCAATTCAGCTGTATCATCATTTGAATGTTTCCATATCCATTTTCTTTTAGCATTTTTTTCTAAAACAAGAATTCATAATTTTTTTTTTCTGCAAACTCCACAAATCTATGTCCTCTGTTATTTCTATTACCATGACCAAAATTACCTACAACACTTTTATCTTGCATTTGTTTACCAATTTTAGCATTAAAGTCTCCTATAACAATTTTAAAATGTTGTTTACTCTGATCAAAAGCCTTTTATACATCCATACAAAAAACTTATACTACTTCATCGCTATGAAAACTTATTGCACATAAATCTGAATTTTCTGCATTTTTTATCTGATATATAAGATGTATAACTAATCTTGCCACTCTGTCTGATAAACCATCTATCTCCACAATGTTGTTCTTCCACTTTTTGTTTAAAATGTATCCTACTCCACTTGTATTTCCAATATTTGTGACTTTATAGTAGAGTACATGTCTACTTTTTAAATCAATTAGATCTTCACCTTTCCTTCTCACTTCTCAAAATCCAATAATGACTTTTTTTAATATAACAGTTCATCTTCTAATTCTGCAATCTTTCTTCACTTGAAGTGATCTGCAGTTATAAGTACATAAATAAAAAATATTCATCAAATGGCAGCCTGGTTCCACAACCAGGGGATTCTTATCACCCCCACCTTCAGCCACCAATTGATTGATGCCTTGGTTGGTGACTTTACAGCTTCCCATGAATAAGGGCCATGATTTATTTTTATCTGTCATGGTTGAATATGTTATTCGAAAAATATGTATCATTAACACATATATCTATTCTGCCTTATCAGGCAACTGAGAAGACAGACTATGGTGTTTTTTGATTTTAAACTCAGAGGTAAAAAGCCAATAAACTCACCATGCTGGGTAATGTGTGTTAGTGAGCAACCTATCCATGTCTGTATACTATATAAATAATCACATAGAAGTAACAGCTGTGACAACAAGAATGTATGGAGTGGACATTAGGAATTTTCTCTGCTCATTTCTTTGTGGCCCTGCAAGAGGAATCAAAGTGTCTCATTTCAGTTAATAGCAAACTCCTTTCTACAGCCATAACTATTTACATATTCAGTCTGTATTCTGCTTATTCCTCTTCCATGTATTTAAATGGACATATTAGATGGATTTCAAAATGATCTTTAACCCCCATTGTAAATTTAGTGCTGCCTTCAAAAAGATGTATGTATTTTTTTCTATAATAAAATTTCGATTTTTTATCCCTTTTTTTTTTTTTGTAAAATGCAATTTTTATTTGTTCTCATTTTTTTTAGATTTAGTCACCAGAGAAAATTTCTTCCACAGAAATGAATTCACAAGCCACTTATTGCAGTTCTGATTCTAAGTCTATGCCAGTACCTTGATGAAAAACCTGACTCATATTCTATTCCTGGTAATGTTTTCCAACACTAAAGAGCTAAATTTTGCTTCACCAGTAAGTACTGCAATTTTTATTTTGTTGATAAAAAATTATGCGATTATATAAATGTGTTGAAAGCAATATAATGCATTTTTAGGCATGGTAATTCATGTTTACAGTGCATCATGTGTGACTAGATTCAAATTCATTATGGTCTAGAAATGAATTATTGCATCAACATGGATTTGCTAAAATTATGGACAGATATTAATTTATGGAAATTTTAGGCCATTTACATTTCAATGATAATAAAAAATATGCCACCAATTACTAGTAAAGAGCATGATAAAATTTATAAAATCAAGCCAATTATAGATCATTGTAATATATGGTATTTGAACATGGACTGTCAAGCTTTTGAAATCCATCCACGCTATCTCATACATCTGATACACATGACCAAACTCATGTGAAAAGAATAAATGATCCCCAATACTCATTTCATGCTGAACCAGCACCCATCATTTGGTTGAGATCATCATCTATCACAGATATGTATACTCAACATTCATAATAAATTTGTTTATTTATATGTTTATTGATTTTCTTTGTGTTTATTCATTTTATTTTACATATTATATATATATATATATATATATATATATATATATATATATATATATATATATATATATATATATATATATATATTAAATATACTTTTTACTTGATATGAGTATATATATTAGGTCCCCCTCCATTATTCAATAATATAATAATAAATAATATTTTTTTCATATATTACAATTTACTAAACTTCTCTTTGCATAATATTTCATGCACTGTTCTTACAGTTATATTTGTCCCCACTATAACCAAATGTATTTCTAACAGATACTCTGAAGGGAAGAATAAGATCTGAGTCTGCAAGTAAAAATGAGAGTACCAAATGTATTCACTTTTAATCATTTCTGCTATGAAAAATTATCTCAGGTAAGTCATGTTATACATATTTTTTCAGCATTTTATGACAAATGTGATAAAGATGTTTATGAAAATATCCTTTTAACATATAACTTTCAAAATTTAGGATTTGTGAACCAATGTAAAAAAATAAACATTCTTAAAAGTATTAAATTTTTTTTTCTTATTTTTTTTTTAAGTATTGACGATTTTATCAGTTTTATTACATTCTTTCATATTTGCCTTTTCTAACAGTATACATATTTTTATATTTATTGCATTCAAACAGAAGATATGTTGTAAGTTAAATTTGTTATAATTTTTTAAAAAAAATTCAAGATAGCGACTTGAGGAAAAAAGAGTCATGGTCTTCTATGTGAAAGGTCAAATTGATTTAAAGTCAACATAGGTATGGCAATAGTATTGGCATCAACAAAAGCTTTGAGTATGCAATCATGAGGTTTTTCAATATAGCTGAAGATTTTGAGTGTGGAGTGGATTGAATCTCATCTATTAAAGTTTGAAGATTTTCTATTTTAATATAAACTCAGCACTGATTATGTACATGTGTGGGAGATGATGATCTGGACCAACTCATGAGTATTGTTTCAGCATGAAATACATATATTGAAGATCATTTATATTTTTCACTTGTATGTGGTCATGTGTATTGGTTGTATAAGACGGAGTGGATAGCTATAGGGAGCTTGACAGTCTGAGTTGAAATTCGTTATATATATATATATATATATATATATATATATTGTAACTGGAGAAAGATCTTTCATATTCGCATATACTGACCCCGGGGGCACCACTAGTCTGAAAATAGAAACTCGACATTTATTTTAGGGTGGACAGGATATGCGAATCAAAAGGCACTGAACTACACTCAGGGAGGAACAAGATATCTTAAATATTATTTAGACAGTTGAGAAATCAAAGCACAAATACAAACATCAGCCAAAGTAAGTTTAAACAATTTATTAATTTTATTAAAAGTTGTGCAATAGAGTGAAGACATCTAGCCATGAATATAAATGTTACTTATGTTAACATACGCATATTTACCAGAGAGTGCACAAGAGTACGACAAACATGAAGGCATAAAACATTTTGGCAGCAAAATTATCTCACTTAAAATAGAAGAAATGGTTAGGAAAATATCTTCTTGCTGGCCAGTTGTAAAATTTACAAAACAAACAACAACTTTAACTTCCTGAATCAGGGATAATAAAACAGTTACTGTCCTGCCGGAAATCAATGTAACCAGTGTGAACGTCCGAGCAGTAATATTCTAATTACTGTCGTTAAAACGCCGCAGGAATGCTGTGTGTAATACTACATTCAAAGTAAATGTGGTTGATCTCACTTACAAGACAGCAAAAGATATTTGATTACGATCTTACATAATCCAGAAAGAAATGACTTCTTTCAGACAACCCGAAGAAATAACTTAAGAAATAGCCAGCAAAAAGATTTTGTTGTTTGCACAAAAAGCGCAAATGAAACATGCTTAAAGATTCCTTATTTTACAACTAAGGGCAGGTGAATAAATAAAGACTACGAAAACTGCCAATGTGTCTTGTAATAGTTAACGAAATAATCAGGTATATATTAAACATATAAAATGCAATCTCCTAATGCACCCTCTGATAAACGAAAATTGCAAACAAACTTGGAATCTTAAAACTAAGATTCCAAGACACACTTTAAATACTAGAAAATAGTACATACAGATAATAAGTAATTAAAAAAAAACAATGCCATTTTAAAACATATTTATCATTAGATTGAGCGGAAATTTAATTAAACACAATTTATTTACCCTGGCTAGAATAGGAAAAAGTTTAGCTTACAGTAAGGCAGTGTTTATTTTAGAAGTTCATGGCATGACTGAAGGAGAGCTGGTAGGTGTGGGTCCATCCTTTGTTTAAATTAGCCAGACATTCTATTGATGGCAAAACTCATAATAGTGGATTTTGAAATCTTGCACAGCAACAAAGTTTGTCAATAATTATTTAAGTTTTTAGTAGGAATTAAACGTCCGAACAGCTACTCACAATGGTATCTCTTTGTAGGCTATAATCCAAGTGTGTATCTAATAATGAATCTATTCGCTCTCCAAAAATTGGCGGGCTATCCTTGCCTCGCTACATTTCCCGTGAAAAACTTTCATTAATCTCTAATTCTATATCTCCTGCAGGGCAAATATTAATTTCCCGCTCAATCTAATTTAAGAATTCCAACCAGGGATTATTGTATCCAAAATAACAAATACAAAACTAAATCTCCGCTTTTAGACTTTTAGAATTAACTTTAAAAATGATTAAAAATAAAAGCAACAGGAATATATAATTAGCAAGCTTTTTGATTAAAACAGGTGGTGAAAGTAAAGAATTTTTAAGTCAATTTTATAAACAAAATAGTGAAAGTAAACTATTCTAAATCAATTTTTTAAACATTAAATAATCTATTTTAAAATATAAATGTGAAAATATAAATGTGTATGTGTTTTGAAATAATAATAAAAAAAATTTAGCATTAGATATTTAATGAAAATGAAGTTGTTTTCCCTTTTTAATTTTAGCAATAAAACCATTGAATTGGAAATCAATCCGGCTCAAAATATATATGTATATAGTAATCTAATATTTACCTCTTAATTAATATAATCGAAATACTGTAAAAACTTTGTTGCCTATCTTTTCTAGTTAAGCAGAGTAAATCTACCATTATTATTGGTCAGATAGCAGATGATATGATTAAAAATAAAATTTAAATGTTTTTCATAAGTACTGGCTAAAATAACATAAATTTTATAGAAAATGTTTAAAGATGTCTTCTGAGCAGATTTTATTCTTCAATGGATATATAAAATATGTGCATCTGTGTTATTATTATTTTTTGTTTGAAAACCACAATTGAAATTTTTTTGTGTACACACAGAAAACTGATATTCTAAAAATGTATACAAAATAGTATACACTAAATCATTCAAAATGAAACAATATTTGAAACAATTCTACAATAATGCTATTACGACAAATACGATTGTGATTACATTTATTTAGCCAACAGTTCATTTAAAATATTTTCGGGTATGTATGAAATTTCTCTATGTTTAAAACTTAATCAATTTAAAATTTATAAATGTAATACTAACAATCAAAAACCATGTCATATATAACATGACATTAATTTTATAAGCTTGTATGTACAAAAATGTAATACAGAGTGCATGCCAATAGCGCAAACAAGCTCTTAATTGATAAGTGCGGTATGAGAAAATATTTAAAATGTCCACCCAGAATATTTCTATCTCCAGACCAACTGGTTTCAAGCTTATGGCTCACCTCAGTGAAGAGCAAGAATATTCAGACACTAGATCTGAAATATCAACTCAAATCCCAGCACTTATTTCATACATAATATTTAAGTAGAAACTCTGAAATTTTTGGATATGAAAATGTCTTTAAATCCAGCTATCTAATTTAAATAGTTCTATGGGACTATCCTCAGCATAGCCAAAGCTTTAAAGGTAAAAATATAATAATCAAAAAAGCAAGTCATATATAACATGACATTATTTTTATGTGCTTGTACCAATAGCTCAAACAAGCTCTTAATTGATGAGTGTGGTATGAGAAAATATTTAAAATATTTATCCAGAACATTCCTATCTCCAGACCAACTGGTTTTGATCTTATGGCTCACCTCAGATTGGAGCTAAAATATTCACACATTAGATCTAAAACGTCAACTCAAACCCATCACTTATTTCATACATAATATTTAAGTAGAAACTCTGAAATTATATCGTAGATCTGAATTTAGTTCAGTCCCACATAGCTATTTAAGTTAGATAGCTGGATTTAAAAACATATTTATGTCTGGAAATTTTAGAGTTTCTACTTAAATATTATGTATGAAATAAGTGCTCGATTTTGTATTAATGATTTAGATTTAGTGTCTGAATATTCTAGCTCTTCACTGAGGTGAGGCATAAGCTCGAAAGCACATTGTCTGGAGATAGGAATGTTCTGGATAGCTATTTTGATTTTTTTTCATACTGCACTTATCAATTAAGATCTTGTTTGAACTATTGGTACAATCTCTGTATTACATTTTTGTAAATACAAGCTTATAAAAGTAATGTCACATTATTTATGACTTGATGTTTTGATTATTATAATTTTACTATTAAGGCTTTGGCTATGCTGCAACTATTAAAACATGGTAGATATGCATGTAGTTCATTCCCATATAGCTATTTAAGTTAGATATCTGAATTTAAAGACATTTTCATGTCCAAAAATTTCAACGTTTCTATTTAAATATTATGTATAAAATAAGTACTGGATTTGAGATGATACTTTTGATCTAGTGTTTGAATATTCTAGCTCTTCACTGACGTGAGCCATGAGCTCAAAACTAGTTTTTCTGGAGATAGGAATGTTCTGGATAGAGATTTTAAATATTTTCTCATACCACACATATCAATTAAGAGCTTGTTTGAGTTAATGGTACACACTCTGTATTAAATTTAAGACTTGTAAGTGAATGCATCTTGGGGATCATTTGTTTTTTATTATATATTTATTTATATAAATTTGAAAAGAATGGGGAAGTGTGGAGGTGTTTATTATATTTATAAATTACGTCACTTTGTTTAGTATTACAATTCAAACAAAACATTTTTTTTTAAAAATAGAATTTACTTAAAAAAATATATCTGAGAAGTCTAAAGATATATTATACATTTTTTAATTGTTAAAAATGAATAATTGTAGAATTTTTTTAATATTTTATATTAAGATATAATTTTGAAAATTTGCTATTATTATTATTTTTTTCTTACTTTCATTTCTCCGATGTCTGGGAATTACGTGCTCAGAATAAACCCAGACAATTTATGATCGGTTATTTTATATCATTAGCAATGGACAATTTTTTTGCAAGAAAAACTTAAAAGACACAAAGAATTGTGGGTAATGGTGACTAATTGAGATACTATCTCACGAGAGGTTATAAATATGACTTATTCACAAAATGAAATCGTTTTTTGTAAAACTATAAAGCATCCAAGTTCCAGTCAAATTAAATCTTAACATAGCCATGTTTATGTCATCTTATCCTGAATGTCTGAATAGACAACTTCACACTAGGTATTTTACCTAGCTGGCTAAATATAACTTTTATTTAAACTAAAATGGATAAACAACAACAAGAAGAATTATTACTAAATACTATTTTAAGAAAACTCTAATTTACTGTCTTCATTTGTTAATGGAATTATGGACAATTGTTTATGGGATGCTCACTATAACATCAGTTAAATCATTTGTCTCTTCTTTCAAAGTAATTTTAAAATAATTTGTTTGGAAACTATATGGATTACATTGTTATAGATTAATGAAAGATAAAACGATATACAAAATGAAGCTGAATCAAAATATAAATTTGCAGTAATGGAGAAAATGCTTAACTCTTAAGTAAATCAATGAAATTAATTCAGTCAATGGATTATTATTTATTTGTTAGAATTTATAAATTATTAAAATAGCCTGAACTATACAGCAAATAAATTAACTATATTTAAATCAAAGGATTAGTAATGTATTACTTTTAATATACGTGATAAATGCACATCATAAATATATTGATCTACAAGTATTTTTTAAGGATTAAATCACTTTCGTAATATAAAATTACAATTTGAAGTTATAAATATCATGATATGAAAATATGGTGATCATCATATATTGATCGGCAAACATTTTAAGATTGACAAATGTGACTATACAATCTAGAGTACAATTACTAAATGTGTTTATGAAATTTCTTATAATCATTATTTTAAGTGTTACTAAGGATTTATACCTATAAAAGAAATTTCTTTATACTTTTTATTTAATGTTAGTGCTTATATTAAAGTATTGACAGTATATTATAAACATTGGAATTCTCTGTAAAATGTAAGTATTTTCATAGAATAATTTTCAAATATTTATAAAAATAGGATTACATATTTGATGAATCACTTAAAATAAACTTTGTTTATAGTTGTTGAATAATTTAATACATACTTATTATTAGTTTAATAATAAATAAATAATAAAGTTCTCAAAATAAGGCTGAGATATGAAGGTTCAAATTACAACTTTATATTATTATTAATGATATTAGGTATGAGTGTGATATATGTGATATATTTTTTTACTTTAGTGTCAAGTTGTATTTATTTAAACTAATTCATAAACTTCAGTAAACCAATTCATGTTTAATTAATTTGTATTTTATTAATTATTGAATTTAGCCTCAGATTAATAAGTAGCTAAACATCCTGAGTAGATGATTAAATTACTAAGAAATATTTTTTCAGTTTAGTGTCAATGAATTGTATAAATTTGAAAATGCTATACTATGCAATAAAACAGCCTTAAAAACTAAATCATATTCCACTCCTAAGTCTTTAAATGTAAAATATAATATAAGAAGTAGAGCCAGTCGTTCTAGAAAAAGTTATGAATATCATAATAAATGGAGCTCTGAATTTTGTATAGCTTTAAGAGTATTAAGTATATAATTTTGCTTACTCTAAAAAAATGAAGAACTAGCCAGGCTTTATATAATTAATTTGATAATTTATTAATTATTGTTACAAAAGTAATTAATGATATTATAAATCATTCTTACCATCCTATAAATAGAATTAGATTTTAATTAAATAGATATCAACTCTCTCTAATAGTGTCATGTTTTTGCAACACTTGAGAATTACACACATAATCATAACTCAATATTAGCTTATTTAAGGAGAACAAACAATAATATTTATTAATTAAAATTCTTATAAAATTTATTTTTAAATTAGGTTTATTATTCGCTTTTAATTTTGTTATTCTGTTTAAATATCAATAATTAATCAATAAATCATCACCATAATCTTTTTAAAAACTTTTATTTTCATCATATATATTTAAAATCCTTTCAAATTCTTCATTTTAGATACTTGACATTATCATAAAGTAATTGTTTATATATATATATATATATATATATATATATATATATATATATATATATATATATATTATCATTATTGAAATGATCATATTTACATATAGTTGAAATAAAAGGTCATATTTACTAGTTATTAAATTACGCATATATATATATATAAAATTAAGAGTGTGCTAATAACTCTAAACAAGCTTTTTTTTTTTTTTTTATTTATGATAAATGCTACTACAAGAGAAGGCATTCAAATATTTTTATCTTGGATAAATATATATATTTTTATCTTGGTATATATATATATATATATTTTTTATATATATATATATATATATATATATATATATATATATATATATATATATATATATATATATATATAATTACAACCATTAAATGTCTGTATTTTTAAATTATATAATAATAATTCAAACAAATATATTTGTTTGAATTATATATATAAAGCAAGTTATTCCTTTTATAACTTGATTTTAGAACTTGCATTTAAATGATCACTAGATGGATCTTACCAATAGCTCTAAACAAGCTTTATTTTTATAAGTGCCAAAAGAGAAAGAATTCAAAATCTCTATAATTAAGACCCTACCTCAAGGCCGATTGGTTTCGATCTTATGGCTCACCTCAGTGGAGGGCTGGGTCTCTAGAAACTAGATCTAAAATATTAACTCAAAAGTCAGCACTTATAAAACATGTTTCTATCAATTTGAAAGTCTGAACTTTTCAGACATGTAAATGTCTTTAAATCCAGCTTTGCAAAGCAAATAGCTATATAGGTCTGAATTCAGATCAGTTTCACCACATAGTAATAGTCTCTACAATATAGCATTGCAAAAGCCATCAAAGGTACACCTATATTAATTAATAAACCAAGTTATAAGTTTCATAACTTGCTTTTAAGCTTGTATTTACATGATTACTAGATAGAGCTTATCAATAGCTCTAAACAAGCTTTCAAATTGATTGAAATATATTTTATAAGGGCTGACATTTGAGTTACTATTTTAGATTTACTTTCTAGCAACCGAGCCCTCCACTGAGGTGACCCATAAACTTGAAACCAATTGGTGTGGAGGTAGTTTTAAGAATAGAGATTTTGAATTCTTTCACTTTTGACATTTATAAAAAATAATGCTTGTTTAGAGCTATTGGTAAGCTCCATCTAGTGATCTTTCAAATGCAAGCTTAAAAGGAAGTTACAAAATTCATAACTTGTTTTATTAATTGTTATAAGTGTACTTTTGATGGCTTTTGCAATGTTATATTGCAGGTATTATTACTATATGGTGACACTGAGCTGAATTCAGACCCATATAGCTATTTGTTTTGCAAAGCTGGATTTGAAGACATTTACATGTCCAAAATGTCCAGACTTTCAAATTGATTGAAATGTGTTTTATAAGTGCTGATTCAAGAGTTAGCACTTTAGATCTAGTTTCTAAAAACCCAGCCTTCAACTGAGGTGTGCCATAAGCTCATAACCAATTAGTCTTGAGGTAGGATCTTAACGATAGAGATTTTGGATTCTTTCTTTTTCAGCACTTATAAAAATAAAGCTTGTTTAGAGCTATAAGTAAGCTCCAGCTAGTGATATATATATATATATATATATATATATATATATATATATATATATATATATATATATATATATATATATATATATATATATATATATATATATATATCATTTGTTATTACTACTGTTGTCTGAAATACAAAAAAAGTAGGATAGGGTGATGTACAATAAAATTATTTTTTTACATTCGTCATATCTAAAATAATGTAATACATTGTATATCTATATATTTTTTTCAATTGAATGATCAAGATTATTTTACTTTATAAATGTGATAATTAATTAATTGAACATTATATTTAATTTAAAACTGAGAGAGAGTGAGAGTTAATTTGCTAGCCTTATTAATTTGTATTCGAGCAGTTCTTTACACAAGATATATCGTAACAGGGTATGTGTATTTAAAAATACAGTAAGATTATTATCATACATCTATAAGAATATTCCCAAATTTTCTTGTTTTTAAGTTTTAACGTATTACTAAATTCTGGAATCGTTATTCTATTTTACCTGAAAAATAAATGTGCATTCATTTTAATTTACTTTTCGTAAGTAAACAATTAATATTAAAAGCAGTTTACAAAAAATCATTTGTTTCAACGGATTACTGTTTGCTCATACTTGATTGCGACTTAATTCTTTTGATTACTATATATATATATAGGCTTTTTTCATTGAGAAATATATATATATATATATATATATATATATATATAGGCTTTTGTCATTGAGAAATATTATTGTTTAATGTAAATTCAAACCAGCATTGATATAATGGTTTCAAAAAAATAAACTTACATTCTTTCTTAAATTAACAGTTTTCAAACTTCTCTTCACTCATTATGTAACAAACAGATTTTCAAATTTTTGTCTTCACTGTGTTAGAAAAATTTACAATATAGGCCAATAAAAAGACTTTCTGTGAACTCACAACTATAATATGTAGTTGGTTATTTCTTTACAAGTAGTTTCTAGAATCAAATAATGAATGCAACTGCTAAGAGACTTTCTATTTGACTCAGATATGTGATTGATACATTTACTATACGGCCTTATGCTAATGATGCTTTGTGTTCTTTTATTTCTTTATAGTAAATTTATGATGGAAGTTAGAAAAAAACAAGACAGTTTCTATCTAGTTGTCTTAATTGCTAACAAATCTGATGGTTCTTTGTCAATATCTGTTTATAAAAAATCCATCCATACAAATAGATATCTCAATTTCAGTTTTCATCATCAAACTGCTCACATATTTTTGTGGCAAAAAATCTTTTGATAAAATGATATAATTTATATGATAAAGATAAAAAATTATATATAAGGATTTACATAATACTGATACTAAGAGAAAAAAAGTTAGTGAAATTGAGAAATATTCATTTGGTTATAGAGGTGTTTACATTATAGTAAAGATGTTACTGATATGGTTGATGACTATGTAATTTTAACATTAAGACTATGTGCTTAACTAAAAAAATATTCCATAAACCAATTGACTAAATTCTCTTGGAATACTAAGGAATGTATGAAATTAAGTATTTACAGTGGACTAGAGACTATGTGGAACAAGCAAATAGATGAAGGAATAATTCAATAATTAGCTGATTACAACAGCTCTTACATCTCATTCTTTTAAACATTGATCATACCCCTGAAATTGTTAATATTAAAATACCAATTACATAAAAATACAGTTTAATTAATTATGAGAAGCCTATTAACATTTTAAAAAGATCAAACCATTTAAACAAATGTAATGAAATACATCATATTCCACCTTTATGAAAGCTCATTATTTTACCTCTTTCTTTTTCTAAAATAATTTTTAATAAATTATCTGATTGTAAAAGAAAAGAAAATATATTTTTTTGTTAATCTATCTTATTCTTTTGGACAATCATCTAATGTTTATATGAATGACTGTTTTTTATTTCACACTTAATTGCAATGTCATTACTTTCTGAAACACAATAGTTCTTCTTTAAAATCTTAGCCATGACATAAGATGAAGGCAATTTCATAGAAATATTGGCAATCTCATTTAGTAAAAGAAACATTTGTTTCAGTGGATGAAGACCTTTTTGGAGATTTTAGAAACTTTAAACATGACTCTTAGCATGCAGGATGGAATAATATCTCTAAACAAAAATCTATTTTATAGTATTATCCAAAAACGTTTTTAGTTTAGTCTTACAACCATGAAAGTCTTCATTATAATATATATATATATATATATATATATATATATATATTATATATATATATATATATATATATATATATATATATATATATATATATATATATATATATATATAACCAGTCACTTCCTAAACATTCACAGTAACTATAGTAATCAATATTTTTCACTGCTGTCAAGGCAACCTTACCACCTTCTTAATAGCAAGAATGGAAATTCATTCTTACTAATGGTCCATTGAATATATATGGACACTTAAATATTGCAACATGACTACAGAGTATGAAATATTGTTACAATGAGTTTAAATAAACCTTTTTAAACATGAATAAACATGTCACAATAATGCAGACTAATAAATAGTCATCTATAACATTACTTAATGCAATACTTTTAAAATTGCCATGAATTATTTAAAAATAATAAGCGAAATAGTGCCTAAAGCTAATCTGGGATAATGATGTAATTATTTTCCAAACAGTCACCACCTAAACATTCACAGTAACTATAGTAATCAATATTTCTCACTGCTGTCAAGGCAACCTTTCCACCATTTTAAAAGCAATAATAACTGAAACACAGGCTTGTTATATACCTGTGTCTATATATGTAATACATAGGGTATATGAGCACAGACTTTCAGACGACCCATCAATCTCCACTCTATTTAATAACACTGAGACACTCAAACACATATATGCTGAAAACATAAACAATCACCAATATTAGTATTTCATGCTAAACCAGCAATTATCAGTTGGTCCAGATTATCATCTCCCACACATATATACTATAAGTGCTCAGATATATATTAAGATAGACAATCTTCATACTTTAATGGACAGCCACCAATCTAATACCCACTCCAACTCTTCAACCATTTACCCAATTGAAAATCTGATGATGAACTGTTCAAAGGCCTTCCTGAGGCCAAGATTAACATTTAGTCATCAGATTTTCAATTGGATGGACGGTTGAAGAGTTGGAGTGGGTATTAGATTGGAACCTGTCCATTAAAGTATGAAGATTGTCTATCTTAATATATATCTGAGCACTTATAGTATATATGGGTGGGAGATGATAACCCGGATCAACTAATGATTGCTGATTTAGCATGAAATATGGATATTGGTGATTATTTATTTTTTCAGCATATATGTGCTTAAGTGTCTCAGTGTTATTAGATATAGTGGAGAGTGATGGGTTGTCTGAAAGTCTGTGCTCGTAATAGCAAGAATGGAAATCCATTCTTACTAATGGTCCATTGAATATATATGGACACTTAAAGATTGCAACTTCACTACAGAGTATGAAATATTGTTACAACAAAGTTTAAATAAACCTCTTTAAACATGAATAAACATGTCACTATAATGCAGACTAATAAATAGTCATCTATAATATTACTTAATGCAATACTTTTAAAATTGCCCATGTATTATTTAGAAATAATAAGTGAAATAGTGCCTAAAGCTAATCTGGGATAATGATGTAATTAGTTTTCAACCAGTCACCACCTAAACATTCACAGTAACTATAGTAATCAATATTTATCACTGCTGTCAAGGCAACATTTCCACCTTTTTAATAGCTAGAACGGAAATCCATTTTAACTAATGGCCCATTGAATATATATGGACACTTAAAGATTGCAACTTGACTACAGAGTATGAAATATTGTTACAATGAAGTTTAAATAAATCTCTTAAACATGAATAAACATGTCACTATAATGCAGACTAATAAATAGTCATCTATAACATTACTTAATGCAATACTTTTAAATTGCCCTTACATATTCAATGGACCATTAGTAAGAATGGATTTCTATTCTTGCTATTAAAAAGGTGGGAAGGTTGCCTGTTGGAAACTAATTACATCATTATCCCACAGATTAGCTTTAGGCACTATTTCGCTTATTATTTGTAAATAATACATGGGCAATTCAAAAGTATTGCATTAATATATACATATATATATATATATTGCAACCAGTTAGCTTACATAACACACACTAATATTGTGTATGTGAATATATATATATATATATATATATATGTGTGTGTGTGTGTGTGTGTGTGTGCGTAAAATAAAGGTAAAGTAAAAATAAACATAGGATAAATTTTTGTAGATATTTTTCTATATTTCCTAAAATAAAATAAGCATAAGTAAAGAGTTAAATAACTCTGGGTTTAAAGTAAAATTTCATCGTGAAATAAGTATTTTAAAAAGGTCTGATAAATAATATTTGTAATTCTGAATTTGAAATTTTAAAAAAAAGCATAATTTATTTTTTTTTAAATCTTTTAATTAATACTTGTATAAAATATTTTTTTTTAATTTAGTCTTATTTGCATTTCTACTACTAGATAAAAATCTTTGTAAAATAAAAATTATAATGGTCAAATTCGAATGATTAAAGTAAAAACACAAATGTCACACATTGACAGAAATTTCCAGCTTGTTTTCTAATGGATTAGACAGATTAAAAACAGCCACTTTGTTTTTTGTCATCTGACCTACTCAAGGTTATAAAATACTGATAAAAAATATCAGTTTGGCTTGCAGTTTTTTTAGAGTTAGCAGAAGAGCTATCTGTAAAGTTGGCTAAAATATTTTGTGAAGAGTGGGTAACTGTAGCAGAAAATGGCCATAGTAAAGCTACCTGCAAAGATGGCTAGAATAATTATCAAGAGAACTGCCATGAGGATTTAATAATGCAAGGAAGTGGCTGCTGTACAGTTTACTAGGGTAATTTGAATTTATTTGGAGGAAATGGGTTGAGATTCTTTGTAATTCATAGCTTTAAAAGTGTTCTGGAAAACAGCTTGCTGACCTGAAACTTACAACATCCAAGTATAAGTGGAATTGACTACAGAAGGGAGAAAGCCTACCATACCTGAATTATGTACTTTTACCTGACGATGACAACAAACCTGGATTACATTTTGTGATGGACCAAAAATCATGCTTACCCAGAGAAAGCTTGAAAGAAATGGTGTACTTATGCTGCTGTTTATCAATACATGCAGGGAGCCGCAGATAAACACATCACATGTATATACAGTGAGTTATTTTACTTTAGTAAATCTTAAAACGATTTATAAAATTATGAATTAATAACTTAAAGCAAAACAAGTAAATAATTTGCTGAGTCAAATGTCTAAAAGAAAGACAATTTGATATATATTTAAAAAAATTGTTTTGGTAAATCTTTATTTTAAAAAATTACATTAAAAGAAGAATATGTAACTTAAATGCAAGCATAATTTTGTTTGAATTAAAATCAAAAAAAAAAAAAAAAGTTAAACTTTAAGAAAGAATTAAGCAACATGACTCTATATGCTTTCAATATTGAATTAATTATAAAAAATATATTATTGTAACAAGTTTAAATAGGTAAAAGTCAGTGTGCCTATATACACACACTCATATATGTAAAACTATAATCATTTTTTTCGTTAGTGAATATTACTTGTATATTATAAATTGTGTGTCTGTGTGCATATATATATATATATATAGTGCATATTTATATATATATATATATATATAGTGCACTTTTATTGGCCCAGTCTATTCTAAAATAAAATTTTGGTGTATAATTTTAAATTTTACAAATCCAATAATATTTACTTATTAAAGGAAGGCTGTCATGACGTATTAGATCATAGGATTTAAACTCAGTTTTAGCTAATGGAAATTTATAAATGATCTTAACTCAAGATACACATAGATAATAACCATAGAGTCATATATATGTAAATGGATGGACAAGTAATATCATTTACTATTTAAAATCAGTGATGTTTAACTTGTAATTTTGTAAACAGAATGCGTCACAGATGCTAATAATTATTATTTGTGCGCATTTGATTTTAAAAATAGAAATTATTTATCTTCAAATCTTGCTATATTCAAAAGTAAATAAATAAGGTTTAATTTTACAAAATACTGATTTACAATAAAAACAGTAAAGTCTATCTTTATTTAATTTCTAAAAATATTGTATTTCAATATTTAAAAAAAAAACAAAAAACGAAAAATCAGTCATTTTAAAATGATAAACCCAAAACTTTCAAAATAAATGTTTGTTTCATAGAAAAAAGTGGGAAAATATTAGCCAATCAAAGAGTTTCAAATAATCTTGGAATATGAAATTCAAGAGACGGGACAAAAAAGTTTCTTGATCGTAAAGTATAAGTAACTAAGTTTTTTTTTTTTTACTTGGTGATGTTTTTTTTTTTTTAAAAAAAAACAAAGTTGGATTAAAATTCCTAAAACCTTATGATCTACAACTCTACATCAATATACATGGATAATTATAAGCTCTGTTGTTAAAATAATGGAATAAATTAATCGTTTTTCTACTGGGCAAGTCAGTAATCAGTAATTCCCAATAATCTCTTGAAAATTAATACATATTGAAGAAATAATCAGAGATGAGTAATCAACAAATATATTCACAGATAAGTAAATCAACACTGTATATATCACAGATAACACAAAAGGAAATAAATCAACACTGTAAATATCCAGTAAGGATAGATAAAAGAATAGCAATTTTTTTGGAAAAAGTTAAGTATATATATTTAAAATTCAATGAAACTAAATTAGTAATAAATGAAAAGTGTGTATTATTATTCTGGATATATATAAAATCTTAATTACAACATGAAATAGAATTATTTATTCTGAGCCATTCCAGCAGGGATGTCAGTTTCTATAAAGTTTTAGCTGAAAAAAAAATGTTGCACAACACATTTTTTAATTGAAATAATAAGTGTGCTTTTTACTATGGAGAGAAATATATATCATTTAAAGTAAATAAAGCAAGCCACAAATAAATTTTTATTACTAAACAAAGAACAAAACAAGGATTATTGTTGCAGTAACTCAAATACCTCGCGAATCTTAGGACAAGCAGAATCTTCAAAAAATTAAGGAAAAATAAAAACATTATGATAAGTTTAGGGAGTGTGGAACAACTAGAAGATTTAAAATTGTTCTTATACTTTAGCTGAGAGTTAAAAGAGAACTTCTTTCTAATGTTGGTATTTATATTTTTAATCGATGATTTGTTGGTATATGGGGGGGGGTGGCTAATTTAATAAGGAATTAATTCAAGTGTTGTTATATTAATAGTTATTTAATAATTCGGTTAAGTTTAAAGATTATGAATCCTTTAAATAAATAAATATACTCGATATTTTAGTATGAAAGGGTATTTAAAATTATATATACACAATCCAGAGAGAAGGTTGAATTTATATATGCAAATTGGTAAATTAAATACAATTATGTTTTTTCTTACATGAAAGATAAAAGTATTAATTTTGTTTGCTTAATAACCTCCAGAATTATGACCCTATGTTCTTACTGATTGTTTTGTATTGTTACTTAATCATCAAGTACTATTATTATGTAGATATTGAACTAACAGATGATAAATAGAAAAAAAAATGATTGTTTATTATACTGAATGTGTGATATATAGTTCACATACATAGGGATAAATATCTCAACATATAATGGGAAATCATTAGTTTTTTTTAATAATCATACTTTGAATATTAATTTTCTGTTGTTATTGTTATGATAATATATGTATATCATTTTATTATTAGTTATTTTATATTTGATATTAATGGAAATGTTTATTATCATTTGTAATGAATATGATTAAAATTATTGTTTTAAAAGTTTTATCAAATTCTAATTGCTGCATTTCTTTTCTGGGCTCATTCTCACCACATCACACAACTCAAATACACAGTCAAAATTAAAATGAAAAGTCAATTCAATTTAGAGCAAATCTAATAGTTTAATAAGCATAAATCTCTTAGTAAAGATTTTTATTTACTTGTTACATGCTGCCTTGATCCCATAGGTCATTGATGACATTGCCAATTATTAAAGTGAATTTATTAATATGAAATTAAATGATACATTAGTTATTAGTGAAAGTATTAGTATTAATTACAGTTTAGTTAATAATGATATTTTAATAATAAGTATTAAAGAACATAAGTATAAACCTTAATGATAGATTTAAAATATAAGCTTTTCTTATTTTGTGCACTAAAATCCCTCTTGATATTCCATAGGTAGTATGAAGAATTAATAAATCAATGATTTTCCTGAGATCTCCTTATTGTAAAGTTATTTTTGTGATTATTGCCAATCTTAATTATCAGAAATAATAGGAATCACAGTTTAACTGTAATCATCTAACAGATTAATTTAATGAATAATTGAATTAAAACTTAATAATTATAAAATAATATATTAGATGTTATTGTTAGCCATGAGAGTATGTAGATACTTAATAAGGAGGAGTATCTAGGTATTCTATTGCCATTGAACAAATATTTTGAATTTGTTTAATGTGAAGGGATGTGATCTGTTTATAGGTAAAAGAGTCTCATAACGATTATATTTAAAACACATCTTATTTTAGAAATATTTACTCATGTCAAAGTAACTTGGGATAAATACTAAGCTTATCTAAAGTCAATTGTTATAGTTAAAAAAAATGGTCAGGATATAATAAGTTTGTCAATAGAACCTAGCCACAATCCAAGTAGGGCCTAATATAAGGAGCTTAGAAACTCTGCTTGGTATCGTACCACCTATAGGCAGGTCACAATATATAAACTAATGTAATAATTTGAATTTTGTATAGCAATTAGGTAAATCACAGTGTGATTATTTGAAATTTTGTAATGTAATCAAGATCAGAAAGTTTATATGTGTATAATTTTATTTTAACAGACTTTAAATATCATTTATTTTTTATTGTTATTAATAAACTTATTTATTTGTTAAAAAATGTTTCTATCATCTCTTGGTCATATAAAGTAATATAGCTTATGCTCTCTGAGCTATATTCATGCAGGGGATGAATATATAAATGGGGGTGTGTATTTAGTGCTTTTGGGGCATCCAGTGATGATAAATCAGCATCCTGATTGTGCAAAAGAGGATACTCTTTAAAGCCCATGCACTATCTTTTATTTTAGTTTAGTCTTATTAAAAGTTAAGTTTATAGTTGGCCAGTACAAGTGGCCTGATCATTGATTATGATCAGCATGTTTAATGTCCCAGCATTATTGTTTAGATTTTCTGATTCCTATGTATTCGGATGAGTGATGCATCTAAGTTGTGTTTAAATAATTTTTCAAGCTGGCAAAGGCTCAATAGTTAGCCTTGTCTACAGAAGACCCATTTCCAATCCAGTCACAAGGTTGACTGTTGATTATATTTTTATTGTTAAATCCAGTCACATGATTTACTGTATTGATTTATTGGGCTATTTGTTTATTTCCATTAATGATGATGAATGTTATTTGAATTATACATACTTGCACTTTATAATGCTGGTTGAATTTATAATTATGCTTTTAGTTGATCTTCTGAGTTAGCTGGCTGGTCTCTCAATGATTTCTCAGAGATTTTGTATTTACTTGGGGTGATGATGTTTTGCCATCACCCAGTTTCACCCCCATCCTGTTACAATATATATATATATATATATATATATACTGTAACAGGATGAAAAATGAATGAACCCAGAGTTATAGAATAATCTACATCATCATCAATCTCACTTAATACATTGATCAATCTAAATGTAAATACACAAATAATATAATAAATATATGCATAAGAAATCACCAAAACAATGACTAAGTATATGTTGATTAGAATTACAGAAAAAAAGAATGATTCATCATCAGTAATGACCAGAAAAAATAAAATCAAAAGTCAATCCTTGTGACCGAATTCGAAAGTTGTCCACTATAGAGCAGACTAATTATTTAACCCTCGTCAAGCGGGGGCAGCAATACAACACAATAATTTGGATGGAGAAACATAAATTGCTAATCTATAAAAATATAACAAGAAAATAATGCAGGGATATGAAATCATGATGATCATCATCAATGATTTTTGGCCACATAGTACCATTAATGGACTGGCCAATTATAAATTTAATTTCTAAACAAATAATAAAATGAAATGTGAAGTAAAGGGTAATACATGAACTTTAAAGCGTATCCCTTTGTGCCAATCAGGATTACAAAAAAATAACCAAATCATCTGGATGTTCAAAACATTAACACATAAACCACAGTCTATATACCTGACCATTGTACATGAGTCTAACTCAGGGAGCAAAAGCTGTGAGCAAGAGATAATACCAACATTTAATCATTTCAACGTGTTTGATGATTGAATAAATTTACTGGAATAACTTAAACAAACATAAATTTATTAATAACAATAAAATTAAAGTAGAGTCTGCTGGGTTATAAATATAAATGCAGCTTTCTGATTTTGATTGCAATGCATATATATATATATATATATATATATATATATATATATATATATATATATATATATATATATATATATATATATATATATATATATATATTAAAACTATTACATTGTTATATATATATATGAAAAACAAAAATAAGTTATAAATCACAAAACTTGCTATCACTTGCATTTATGATCAAATAGATGGAGCTTTACAAAAACCTACCCTTCACTAATGATAGCGAATTAGCTTGAAATCAGCTGATCTGAAGGTGGAGCTAACAAAATAGATAGTGAATTCTGACTTTTTTGATGTTTATGTAAACAAAATTCGCTTGTTCGGACATTTTGGTAAAGCTCCATCTATAGATCATATATATATATATATATATATATATATATGGATATATATATATATATATATATATATATATATATATATAGTACCCTCATTTCCAGGAAATATGTAATTATAATCACTTGATCTAGCTTAGATAAATAACTATGTTCATCTAAAAATGTATCTAAATCAACAATAACTATATTCTTTAGTAATATCAATTATCAAATTAGCTTAACTAATAAATAATAATATAGTTCTGTTTTATAAAATTACATAAATGAATATCTAATAAAATCATGAGACTATGAAGTGAGTTTACAAGTAGCAGAACAAATGCATTAAGCCAATATCCCACAGGATATCACCTTAATGGCATAAGAATACTATACCTACTCCTATTACTTAAATGTTACATTTATAGTACTCTTATGTCTTTAATCAAAATTAATTAAGTACATAACTCTTAACAAATTAATCTGAATATCTTTATTAAAATTAATTTAACACAAATTATCTCAGGTTCTCTTAAATTATTGATAAACAGAGCAAAACTCTCTATACAGTATTGCCACCTGTTCTAAACAGAGTAATCAATGGATTCCAGAGGCTTGTGCATAAAATCCCTATCTAATGCCTACTCATCCAATATCCCCAGATTAGTTTTTGGCTTGTGGCCTTCGTCAGTGAGGAGCTTTGGATCTGAGAGCACTGCATCTAGATCTTAGGATCTAATGCAACCCTCTAGCAACCACCTTTTATCTCTACTTAACTACAAAACTATGAGAATGAAATTGAAAACACGAAAAATATTTTCAATCTAAGCTCAATAGCTTATATAGTCAATAGCTTATTCTAGTGTTATATAATAAATATCTACAAAAATATTATTGTTTCTAGTTTTCCTTTCAACTTTATATATATATGAACACATACACTATTATCGTGTGTATTCCATGAGAAACGTAACTGTCTCAATATATATATATATATATATATATATATATATATATATATATATATATATATATATATATAGAAGTGATTTGAACTCAAAATGTCAAGTTCCCTATAGTTATCAACTCCATCTTATACAATCAATGCACACTATTACATACATGTGTAAAAGATAAATGACCACCAATATATGAATTTCATGCTAAATCAGCACTCATCATTTGTATAAGATAGAGTAGTTACTTGAAAGGAGCTTGTGCGACTGAGTTTAAATTCATTTTAATTACATTTTAGAATAGACAATATGCTTGTATTTAAATACTACATATTCAGACTGTATAGTGCTCATCACACTTCTGTATATTTAAATGAACATATTAAGGTCATATACAAGATGTGTCAGAATGACAATAATATTGGTATTAACAAGAATTTTGAGTATTTCTTCATCAAATTTTCAATGATATGGATTTCTGAAGAATTGGGTGGAGAAGATTGAAGCTTGTCCATTAATGTTTAAAAGTTTGTCACCTTAATATAAAATAATTACTGATTTTTTATATGTGTGGGAGATGATAATCTTGACCAACTGATGAGTGCTGGTTCAGCATGAAATTATCTTTTTCACATGAATGTGGACATGTGTATCAGCTGCTTTTATTATTCCATATAAATTCAATTCAATATTCATTAAACGTTTTCAAAAAAAAAATCAACTGCCATTTGTTTATAAATTTTAACAGGAGTTTTAAAATATCTCTTCACTCACAATGTAGCAATAAAGATTTTCAAATTGGTTAATTGACTATGCTAGAAAAATTTAGAATGAGCATAAAAAAACTTCAGTTCTTAAAGAAATTAAATAAAGATGATTCCAAACATGGAAATTTTGTGAATCTATAGAATTATGCTGATAAAATTAAGGTCAACATTTTGTATTAGTGCAATAATGGAATATAAAGTTATTATTAACTATATACTGAAAAAAAAAAAAACGAAATTGCATATTTAGAATAATTTTGCACATTTTAATGAAATTATATCCTTAAAAAATATTTTATTTATTTTTTTACTTTATTTTACGATATTAAATTTATAGCCTAAAATTATATATGAAATGTATGCATATATTTAGCAATTACAATTTTATTGCATTTAATATATATATATATATATATATATATATATATATATATATATATATATATATATATAATTTACTATTAATTTATATTGCAATAATTAAAAATAATACTTAAACAATTTTACAAATAAAACTGTATTAGTTTAAAAAAAAAGATTTGGCAAATTAGACACAAAATGGGGAAAAAACTGTTTATTGAATTTTTTAAAAAGATGTAGTAAAATAAAAATTAAATTATATAAATTTATACAAAGCTTAATGTTTTAAACATTTCAGAAGAAAACAAGTTTCAGCAATATATGTGAATAATCAACATATAATCTATTCTAAGAAGCAATGCAAATACATGTTTTCCATATACTATGTAAATAATATATTATTCAATTCTAAGACCAGCATATTAATCACTCAGCTAAAAAATATGTTCATTGCAGTACCATTATGTACCTTTTCCACTATGCAATTGTTTTGCAATGTAAAAAAAAAATGAATATATCTGTTAATAATCGAAAATGAATGTAATCTACAAATGTTTGCTTTTACAACTATATAGTACAGCTTGAAGAAATGAAAATCACAGCCTTCAATTAAAAAACTGTTTTACATGTTTAATAATTAGAAATCTAAAGAATAAGTCTTTCAGTTAATTATTTGCTTTTTTTATTATTATATAATGGTATAATTTATATTATTTGAAGGTAATGTAGGCTTTTTGTTCAGAAAATAAAATAAAACTGTATTTAAAATTGTAGAATGATATGTTTGAATTTTCAAGATTGCTGTTATCTGTACCAAATATGATCAAATAATATGAATGATGTTACTTTTGCAATGAGTTTTTACTATTTCATTACTAGTTTTGATATTCATAAGTATGTGAACAAATATTGATTCATTTCTGAACATAAAATGATGTTGTTGTTGTTAAGTTTTGTGGTGATGGTGTTGAATGTCTTTAGAAAAAAAATAATTTTATTTAAATATTCCAAATACATTCATCTGTTAGTAATATCACACAAACAGGTTAATATATGCACCAACTGTTAGTAATATCACAGAAAACAGATTAGTATATACATGAACTGTTAGTAATATCATAAGAAAATATTGTTGTTGTTATTTTATAGTTCTACTCTTATATCAAATACTAATATAAAAGACATTATAAAATCTATTGGAAATATATCATTGTTATTATCAATCTTCATTTTTTGTCATAAAGTTGACATAGAACATGTTTCCATCACTGTCTCAAATTTAACAATGTATCTGTTAGAATATACAGTTTTATGGATATACTATTTCCTCTATAATGATCATGCCCATTTTGAAATAGTAGGGTTTACTTTATGGATGAACAAATTATAAAATGTATCTTTTTGAAGCACTACCATCTGCTAATAGATCTGGCAATGATTAGATCCAATCCAAAAATAGAAAATAAAAAAGATAAGATTTTCCAGACTACTTATTTAAAATATATATTTTTAGACAGTTTAATTATTACAAAATATAAAAAGTTTGTAGATATTACAGTCAAAAGATATATTTTCTATTGCTTTTTAAGATTTTCTATTTTTCCACTGTAGTCATTTATTTGAACATCATTAACTATTTGGTTTAAGATTTGTATGTGACCAGATTTACATAGAACAGAGACTTCTCGATTCCATTTATGAAATGCATAAGCACACTAAACATGGACTGTTCTAAATCTATTATTGGGACTCCAGTTGTATCTGAAACATTCAAATCCAGCTGGCTTTATTGTTGAATCTAAGGCTATCAGCTTGGACTCTCTTAAAAATAAAACATTTTACCCCATAACACATCAATTACATATTCTACATTGAACACTAAAACATTACTTTCATTTGTGATGAGTTTTTGATGGTGAAACTATATTTTGAGTTATTGGTAAGTCCGATATTTTATTATTAATAATATTTTATTTGCTTTCTGTGAGGCTTTTTTTCTGATATCTGCTGAAATCATATGTAAATGAACACCAAAGTCATTGCAATGAAGTAGATTTGTGTGTGTCAGTAATACATTTTTCTGTTAATATTTAATCATCCAAAATTTTAATGTGGAAACTTTTTTTGAAAATATTAGTGCTAAGAAAGCTGCCCATAGAACAGTTACATCATAACACCAAGGAGTGCTAAACAACTTTCAAAAATGGTTATCCTTAAAATATAATTTTAATTTAACTCCATGTAAATAAATAAAATAAATTATACTACAAATCTTAATTCTAAATAGTATAAAGTATAATTCTTTTTCAGTTTATTATAGCAAAATTGTTTATCTGTTATTTTGATGAAAATTTGAGCTTAATATCTTTATTGAATTTGGAACAAGACTACTTTTTGAGAAAAATTTGCAACTTTTTATATACATTTCAGGAAAAGATCTTTTTAAAAAGTCAACACATAAGGATCATTAGCAGAAATGAATCTTTGCTTTTTTTTTTTTAAAAAAAAATACCAATGGTGAATACTTTAAATTAGTTCGTTGAGAGATATCTGTGGTAGATCGTTCTGAAAAAAGTTGTAAATACTATGATTATCATTTAGTATTGCTTTATTTTTTTTTCTTTGCGGAGCCTAGTTTATCTACATTTAAGAACTTTAGAAACTTTTAGTAAAATATCATTTCGTCAAAAGAATCAGTCTTATCTTAGATTAAGGATAGCAGCATCTGTTTTTAATTTATGTTGAAAGCCGTTTTAATGCACTGTTAAATGTAAACCTTGCATAACAATTTATTCTTGTCTAAAAGAAGTTTGATCTATAGAAAGTAGGTTTTTAAATATGGTTAAGGATGATGATTCATTTCGTAAAATACATTCAGTATGTTGATTTTAAAACTGCTTTCTTTTAAAAACCATTATCGATTCCTAATAAACGCAAATCTAATTTGTATCAATGATTGTATAATTTATTCTCGTGAATGTAGCACAGTGTTTGTTTCTTGTATACTTATTCTAAAGACGATATGTCCAAACAATGCCTATCGAACGTATATAATGTTTTTAAGATTGCAAGTAAATGATTGATACCGTATATTTATATGTATTTGTCAAAATGATTAATGCTAAATTATCAGGTATCTTTCTGTAATCTGAATCTGTTCTCATCTTGTAGATTGTTTTGTGCATCCACAACATTCTGTTAGTAAAAATTTATTAAATTGGCATATTAACTCTATAAAATTATATTCATGAAATTATTAATAAAGAGAATTTTATAAAAAACAAATCCCAAGTTTGTAAATGTATAATATTACCCCAAGCATGAAACCATTTTTGTAATATATATATATATATATATATATATATATATTTATACTAAAATATATGGTTACATATATATATATATATATATATTGTAACCATATATTTTAGTATAAAATATATTAATTGATGTAACTAGTATAAAAAATTTCTCTTTCTTCTTTTGGTGATTTGATTGGCTTGAGCTGCACTTTGAACAGATTACTCTCTTATATTATTTTAATAAATTTAAGTTTGCTTTTCCCCATATGCTAACTCATATCAAAATGTTTAACTTTTTAAAATTTGACAACACAATAAAATTTGGTAAAATAGTATTAAAAATAATACTATATTTTTATTTGTTTAAAATGATCTTAAAAATTATTTCTATTAAATTTACAGAACCATTTATTCAGTTAAAATTAATTATTAAAAATAAATACAGTAATTACATATGCATCTCAATGTAAAAAGAAAAGAGTGCGAATTTAAGAGAAGATTGTCTGATAGTTTGCTTTTGGAAAGAGAAAGAAAAGAAAATGGTAAAGGCAAATGGTGTAAATTTGATAAGCTTAATTTTAAAATAGTTAATAAGTAAACGGATTACCACAAAACTTGCTATAAATGTAAATATAACATAGTGGTAATTAATTATAAGATGAATTGCTAAATTTAAAAGTCTGTTCAAGTCGGCTGGCCAAGTGGATCGAATCACCGGTAATAAATTTTCCAATATTACATTTTAAAATGTCGGAGCTTCCCAGTTTAAGTTTGAAAGAATTAAATACAAGATTTTGGTATGTTTTGAAATATTTATTATTCTACAATTTGGAAAAATTAAATAAGTATTTTAATTACAGAAGTTTTATGAATATGAAAATTTGTTTTTTAAAAAAAGAAGAATTTTAAGTTAAAGTAAAACGTTAAAGTTATCAAAATATTTTAATATTTCAGTTTTTTAATTCTAATAAAATATAATATTGATTGATATTTAACTTTACAATGCCAGTAATATTTGCTAGTTAATTTGTTTAACATTTGGATAATAAACATTCTTCAAATAATTAATCAAAGCTATTTTATAATTTTATTGTCGGTTTAAAATGAATAAATTAATTGCTGTAATTAGTATTCCTGGATTAACGCCTGGATAAATAAATACTTGCATGGATGTGATAAACTTGGAACACTTTTGATAGAGAAATGTAGAGATTAATAACTTTATGAAAAACATTTTCATTTAAATTCTGCGTGTCATGTTCTAAAATTGTTTCGTGTTTAGGGAGCCACGCAAAATCGTTAATCTAATATTGCTTATAATAACTAATCAAATGGATAGAATTGCATGTATGGAATTTAACTACATTTATAGCTATTACCTCGTATACCTATTATTCTACACATCGTACATGGATTCCACGGATCACATTATGAGTTATAAAATGCTATACAATTCAATTTATGATACACACATCTGCTAAAATTCATGTATTGAACTATAAATGCTATACATTTAGTTTTATCACACACACACTGTTAAATTTTATGTATTTGATGAATAATGTATTGTTTAATTTTATTGTTATATGAACTTGCATGTGAAGTTCAAAAGTTATATTTATTAAGTTTAAATTAATAGGGGTTGAATAAAATATTTATTCAAGAGAATAGCGCTTGCGAAAAAGCTTAAAAGTACTAAATGAATTCATGAGATGTATCAATCTTTATGAGATATTTTGTGAGTCTTTCCAGATTTATATTCCTATGCCAATATTACTTATATTATATTACACATGTTTGTTTTAAGCAAGATAAGTAGTACATTAGTTGTCCTGATTAGCGTAACATTTTATTATGCAAGAACCCACATTTGCTAAAGTGTTAGTGTATTCTGAATAGTCAGAAGAACTGAGGAGGATGATTTTGCACTTTATTGTGAAGTAAATAGTAATGTTGTTTTATAATGTTAAAGGGCATTAATCTGTGCTGGTGGTTAATCCACAGATTATTTAATTGCCAATTTTTGTATTTTACACACATTCCTGCGCTGATGGTTAATCCGCGGAATTGTGTGATTATATGTATTACTTTATGAGGGTGTTTAAATACACAAAACGTTTAGTATTATTTAATTCCTACGTGTAGATGAATACA
Organism: Epiperipatus broadwayi; assembly: GCA_028023455.1. Taxonomy (NCBI): domain Eukaryota; kingdom Metazoa; phylum Onychophora; class Udeonychophora; order Euonychophora; family Peripatidae; genus Epiperipatus; species Epiperipatus broadwayi. Next base: position 2,906,148 of record JAQFVV010012474.1, on the reverse strand, counting down.
TCCACAGGAATATGTTTGCTTCACAGATATAAGTTGGGCAAAGTATTTTAGTTAATCTGCTAAATCATCTTCTTCATTTGTAAGCATAATTTATCGGTTAGATTACTAAATGGTAACAGGACATTCTATTCAAGTACTTCATAATAATTAACTGTTGGTTGATTATTATTTACCGGAATGTAAGTTTACATTTTTACTTTATTTAATGATTACATTATAGCTAAATCCTACAGACATAATATTATTTATTATATGATTATAAGTTTACGGTAGGGATTTATTGAATCTGGAAATGACGTTAAATATTTCATGAGTTTGATGCTGAATTTCGTATAATCTCCTCAATATTCATTATATTAGATTGAAATAAGGTATGATTAGGTTTTTAAAACTGTACCTATGAGATGTTATTGAAGAAAGTCAATGGAATTATCATTTATTTATTTTATTTGTTCATTTCTATCTTTAATTATCACATTGGAATTAATTATTTATTATTCATAAATTTGTAAATAAAAGTTGATTTATAATTAAACTTACTGTGCCAGTTGCTATGTGTCATTCATAAAATCAGAAATCATAAACTTTGGATAGAGCATACATTATAGAGCATACCTTGAATTACATATTATCGTCAACATGATATAAGAGTTTATAAATATTTTTTTTGAGAAAACATTTAGATGCTTTTCGTCTTTGGTAGTTTATGATGAGTAAGGTACAATAAAATCCCATTTACCTTTTCCATCATTGTGGCTTTGCGTAGTTGATTCTAGTATACAATATAAATTAATTATTAAGCTTGTAAACAGATTTACCAAATAATGACATGATTGAATATATTTACTTAACGTTTTTAAATTGTCATTTATCAGTATAATAAGAGTCTCAATAATATAGTAAACTATAAAAAAAAAAAAAGAACTCAAGTATTTATATTTATTTATTGTAAAGCTTTACCTGGACTAGCATTTGTATTAAAAATCATATAGATGGTTTAAAATTTCATAATCTTAACAATTCCACAAATTATGCCATCTTGTACATGGTCGGCCATCGGGTCTCATACAATAAAAATCGCAAATTAAGGTTTGAAAAGTAATAACATTGCACTTATAATTTGTTTAACGTGTTTTATCATACTGCTATGATATGTCTTCATGGTACACCCTGGCTGCGATCAAATTAAATCATAAAAGTTTATGTTAGATCATTAGTTTGGTCTATGGTAAGTTGCTCCAGATGTTGATTGTGGTCTTTGGTGCATAAAATAGATAGCATGATAGGTTTTTGGTTACAGCTCTTAATAGCTGACAATGTGCAGCAGGAGTTGATCAGTGATCAAGGTTACAATTCTTAGTGCACTTATGTTTTGGTGATCTTACGTAGTTGGGACACAATCAAATGGTTACAATTTTGGCTGCCCAACTACAGGGGCCTTCGGTGGCCATTAGCTGGCCATCAAGAATTTACGCTTACAATATATATATGCATTTGTTTAATAATTTATTAAATATATATTTCATGTAATTCCTGTTTTGTTGTTGAATTATTTTTTTCTAATTAGTATTTAGAACTATTTTCTTTAGCTAATAACTTAGCATTAATAAATATAGCATTCGTAAATGTAATTCCTGGGGTACTCTTATCTCGATCATCATCATCAGTCAGATCTTATGCTCTACCACTTTGCTCCTGGGCCTGGAATTAAAATAATTGTGTTGCATCATCAGAATTGTTGTTCATTGGATCAGAGACTTGAAGATTAGGCAAATAGGTTAGAATTCAGGATTGCTCCAGACCTATGTATCTCGAACATGATCATATTCAAGGTACTTTTGCTTAGGATTTAAATCTTGTTAAGTGAGCATACTGTTTTGACCGGTACAATATATATATATATATATATATATATTGTACCGGTCAAAACATAGTCTGTTGATATATATATATATATATATATATATATATATCAACAGACTAAAACAAATTCAACTTGATTACCATCTATTTAACTGTCACATATGGATGTTGGATGACAGATTATAGCTGCTAAAGTGCAAAATTATTTCTGGCAAATAATTAGAAAAAATATTTTCCTGAAGGTTTATGATAATTGTGTTTTAGTTGTATTTATGTAGTAGATCATTTCCATCATCTATTAATAGTATTGAATGTCTTTAGAAACAAATAACTACTTTAAAATTTAAAATTCAAGAATCTAACAGTCCAGGTTTGATTTCCACATTTAGTTGCCATTTCTGATCAGGTCAGAAACACTCAAAGAAAAGAGGACATTAATACTTCTCTAAACATTGCACATATTTGGAATATTTAAATAAAGGTATTTTTTAAAAAAAAATATTCAATACTTATATTTGATGACGGAAATAATTTAAAATGAAAGTACAATTTAGAAAAAAAAGTGTTCCTATTTACACTAAAATGTATATTGTATTATTGTGATATATGATTATGATGTTATGAGTTTTCTCATATTACCATTACTCATTGGTATTCAAACTCTGTGGTTATATGAATAATTCTAATAAGCTAGGGTGATGATTACCATATATTTGATATAAAACTATATTTATTTACATCTGAGTTAGGTGTGTGGAATGGCATAAATAATGGAAATTTAGATAAATGGTGTGGCATGGATAATGGAAAATTAGATAAATGATACAGCATGAATAATGGTAAGCTAGATCAATGATATGACATGCACAATGGAAATTTGGATAAATGAGGATGCATATAAAAATTCTAATAAAGTAAAATAAATCATTAAGAACTTTATTCCATTGTGGGTGATTTACAATCTTTTAGAACAAATATATTTGATGTTTAGATAGGTCAGATCACTCTTCATTTGATTCAAATAATATGTTTATCCCTCTAACATTTGACTCCATGTAGGGGGGGGGGTCAGTCACTACCACTCAAACCATTCACTTATTCCAACAATATAATTCATGATTAATTTGATATGGTCATCTTATTGACCAATTCTTCTATTCCCTGGCTTTTACTTATGTTCTTTATCTATGGTGATGCATCATGATTTACTGATTGTTGTCTTTGGGTATTAAGTTCCCTTTTGTGGTCACTGCTATTTATGATTGCAATAGCCATCCAAACAAGGAGTTTAGTCAGTCATACTAAATAACAAATAATAATAATCTAGTTATTTTAACAATAAAAATAAACGTATAAAATTGTCCTGTATGAGTGTGAGCATTTAATATTTTATAGATATAATTTCACCTCAACACTAGTCAGTCACCCAGTTCTTTAGTTGATAGGCCTAGGGATCAGCATCTAGATTTTACAACAATCAAAAATTATAGTTACTGACCTATTTACCCCCCCCCTTACTTAATTATGATTAATGATTAGAGGGCTGAATCATCAATGTTTTCAATAAATAATATAACAAAGAGTTATACAACAAAAAGGTTCTACATGATACATATATAATTTAAATATTGAAAGTGTTAGTCCATATAGTTAGCTATTCTTCAGCACATGGGTACACAGATGATAAGATGGAGGGTTCCTTCTAAAATAGGAAAATTTTTGGATCTTGGAAATTGATAATCCAATTGATGTTACCTGGTCATCCTCTAGCTAATAAGTTAATGACTTGCCATTGAATAAGTAATGTTCCTTTGTTTACATCTGCTTTTTCTGTGATCCTAGTGAATAGTGTTTCTTTCAAATTGTTAATAGGCATATAACTGATAGTCTTCATCTGCAATGTTTGATGAGTTTTGTACCTCCAATTTTATCTGCTATAGATTAAAAGGTGTGTGTTTTTTGGGTTTCTTTATTCAGCCAGCTAATAATACTTCTTATGAGCTTTTTGTTGAGAATTAAAATTTTACAGGAATTAATTTTCTTGGAATTATTAATTAAGTTTTTTTTATGGAAATATATTACTTCTTTGACTTTTATAAATTTTTCCTTTTATAATCATTTTCATTAGCTTTTGGAGCTAATCTGTTCTTTTATAAGATAATCAAATTATAAATTGAACATTACTTCATTTTTAAGCATTATTTTCATTTCAATAAAATTTTTATTAACAATAAATAGTGATTACATACTAATAAAGAATAAATAAATGAATAAATTGTACAATAATATGATTATATAATGTTCTATATGTCATCTGGCTAGATTATGTTATGAGAGCACAATGTTATACTCTTATGTGGTTAGGTATAGTGAAGAGATTCAAAGAACTTGTTTAATGGTATTAGCATTTTTAATATAAACATGAATATTTTCTTTTATAAATGACTATTCTATAATGCTGGATAGGTGGGAATTGATAATCAGGAAAAGGAAAGAGCAATTAAAGACCAGGTGTCAGCAAAGACTTTACTGGAGGCAAGGAGCTGGTCACGTTTCTTGATTTTTTTGAGCGTTTGATAGAACAATGGTATGATTTGTGGCAGGGGTAATTCCATGAGACTTTTGCATCTCACTATCCATATGGAATAAAGGACAAAGGTAGAAAGCCTTATTATTGAAAAAAAAAACCATTATGAATGGCATTTTCGAGTGAGAAAATCATTTCAGGTCTTATGTTGGAATTGATTATAATTATATCTTTCAGAGTTTTAAGTCTTGGGTACCGGTGTATAATATGGTCTATGGTTTCAACTTCACGAGCACACAGACCACATATAGGGTCAATGCTGGTAAAACCTCTTCGGTGATAAAGAAACCAATTCGTGGGTAGCGCATTAAGATTTATTTTAATGATGAAGTCAAGGAATTTGGGTTCCCTTTATCTTAAACTTTATATTTATATGATAGATAAATCAAACACTAACATACAGTTTCAAATAAAAATCAAATTGTGAAGTCTCATAATTTTTATAAACAGGTAAATAAATTATGGCTATTTAATAGATAGTTTTGAAATTCTGCATTTTATATGGATATGTGCTAACCACTTTTATTTTTTTCATGAATAATATTATATATTCTCAGTGTTACATTATTAAAATTATTAGCATTTACACATAAATTAACTTCAAGTGAGTTTGATAAATACTATATAAAGGTCATTACTAATAAAAAAAACTTTAATTTCATATGAATTTCAATTTTTGATTTATCTACATGGCATCGTAAAGTATTGACATAAAATGTAGTGAAAATGCATTTAAACTAAAAAATAAATATTTTAAAAATTGCAATTACTGGTAGATAAAGAGAACTGAAAATTAGATATAGTGGATAGTAATATGAATTAGGTCAACTTATTTTTTTTGCAAAGTTCCAGAAGTTATATGAGAAAAACAATAAATTGTGTATCTAAGTTTGATAGAAAAAATAGAGAAAACCAGGGATAGAAATTATAGCTGATATTGAAGTAAAATATGAGAATGAGCAAATGAAGAAAAAGATAATAGAACAAATATTCAAAGCTTTGAGAAAATTACCAAAATCAAACAATAACCACTCAGCCTGAAGCATACATATTATTCAGAATTACATTATTGAGAAAAATATGGTTTGTTTGAAAGAGGACAAAGACAATCAACTAGTTTTAATGAATAAAAATATTATAATGCAAAACGAAGCTGGAAAATTGTTTATCTATAATTAATAGAAGACACATTTTTTCATCAATACTGAGGAAATACGATGGCAAAGCATTTAAGCACTCAAAATACAGCAACATTTATTCCTCATCTACATAAGGTTACATAAAGAAAGTTTATCAGTAAGATTTATTATCATTGATATAAGAGGGGCATACTTCTACAATACCATGAATTTGATTGCATTCTCTCTGATTGAATATATGGGTTTTGGACCATATACAAGAAAATCATCATATGAGTTTGTAGAAAAATTAAAACTTAAAAATAAAAACAACAATAAAATCACACCTTTTACATGTGAAATAGTCATAAGGGTCTGTTTCTCACAGAGAATCAATACAAATACTAATTGAAATTTTATAACAGGCTAACTATAATACTGACATAAATATTTTATAATGTAAACACTAAAATGAATTAGCAAGGAAATTATAGCAATAATAAAAAAATGCCAAAAAAATTATGGATGTTCAATTGGGCTTACCATTTAGTGTGATTATATGCAGCCTACATCTAGCAAAAATTGAAAATTTCTACTATACTAAAGTTTGAATCCCTATCAACTAAAGTTTTGTACTAGAAATACATGGATAACACTAATTTGTAGAGATAAAGATATTATAATTATAATTCAGGAAAAACTAACACAGGAATCTTTTTTAATTTGGATGATCGAAAAAGAAAATAAAAAACACAAAATATAAAATTACTGGATATAGATCTGCAAAGACAGAATATTTTGAATTACAAAATTGCTCTAAAGCCCATAAACATAAGAGGATTTATCTAACCTAGATCTTCAATCCCATGGCCCATAAGTATGCAGGTCTTAAAGATTTTTTCTACTGAAATTTAAAACTATGGATATTTAAATCAGATAAGAGAAACGATATAGATGCATACACCAAAGAACTAAAAAAAACACTGGGAATAATCTCAAGAAAATTAATTCCACAATAGAAAAATTCTACATTAAAATAAAAAAACCAGTACAAGCCTGATACAATGAGAAAACATAGACAAGACTCCCATATGTGCCAAGGATGGCTCAGAAATTAAAAAAAAAAAAAAAAAAAACATATCAGCAGGAAAATATATTGTTTCTGGTTACCTAATTTGTTAAATAAATTATGGAATAATTCTAAAAATAAAATGACTAGGGAGACCACACACCAAGTGATCTATAAAATCAAGTACAAAAATAATAATTGCTCAAACACATTATTGAGAAACAAGAGCAAATATGTCCACAAGATTGGATCAACACAACTACTTGTATGTATAACAGGATAAAAAGAAGCAATGAGTACTCTTCAATATTTTTAGAACATAAACCGCAGTCAGGCCAGGAATTTGATCTCTCCCAAGCGGATATTGTGTGCACAAAAAAAGTGATAGAAAAACAAAAAATAAGAAAGCATGGATTGTAGCCAAAGACAAATGTGCTAGACATAAAAAAGTTGACAGTATCCATTTATGTAAAAAATGGTCTCTCCAACATTTACACAATTTTAGAGAGAAGCAAGAAATTTAACTTTATATAAATTTTTCAAACAATAAGCAAGTATATATAACAACATATTTTGCACCGTTATTTTTTAAAACTATGATTATGATACTTGAAATATTAAAAGTCCTTGACTTAAATAATGATATTTTAAACGTATGTATTCTTTTTCTGGCTTAAATGTTTTAACATTTACTTTAAACTATGCATAATAATAAGTTGGTTGGAGGTACATGGATTGCTGATATCATATGATGAAATGAGTTTCACAACAAAAAAATGAGAATTATTTATAAAGGGTCTAATTTCTGAATTATTAAAATAAGTATATCTTCAAACTTAATTGTTACATGAATAAGTTTATATACTATATAGTTATTGAATTTGTGTTTTAATGTTTTGTAAAACATTATATATAATGATTGTAATCTTTAATTTATTTAGAAACTTTAAAGTATAAAACAATTAAGTATTTAGCAGTCACAACAACATTTTATATGATAACTGAGGATGGATTTTATCATTTTATTAGTTTCCTTTTTATTTAACAATTTTTATTAAAATAATGATTCATAAAATAAAAAGAGTTCCATTTTCTGAAATCAGTTAGTTTTAAAACTATCATATATACTTGTGAATGAATTAATTTTCGTTATAATTAGATAAATTTCACCCATTCTTTTAATTAACTTAGATTTCTTGGTAATGCGAAACAATTATGAAGTAAAATAGAAATCTGATGCGGTGTGATTAATTTCATGTATGAAAAAATGCTTTTAAAATATGAATTTGATTATACTAATTAACATTTTCATAAACTAATTGTTGAAGTTTTTATTTTTTTTTAATTTTGCGTGAAAACATTTAGATACTGCTTTTTTTTCTTTTTAAAAAAATACTATTTTTTTGATAATCATAATTACACTAAATATTTATGTGCAAATGTGTAATTAAAATATTTTATATTCTCTATACTTAATAAACAATATCTTTGTAAACACAAAGTGCATTTTCCACCACGACTTTCCCACTCATATATATATATTATTTACTTTAAACTGTGTTATGTTAGCGTATAATTTAATAATTTTCGTAATTAATAATTTCAGCATTTTAAACATTGAAAACATGTTTATAAAATTATAAAAATAACCTTATAGAATTTTACTAATGTAAAATTATTTTTCTTACATATAAAAAAAATATCTGTATAAATTAAAATATATAAATAGTTTAGTTTAAACATTGTAATTACTTCTTTATTTGATAAATACTGATAAAACTTATTTTAATTTACTATATAAAATATTTTAATTTAAATATTAAATAAATATTTTAAATTAAATATATAAATACTTTATGTGAGATTTAACATATTTTTGATTTAAAAGTATATATTAAATCTAATAATATCATAATAAGATGGTATAGAAAAGTCTATTATGATTTTTAACAATGTCATATTTTAATCACAAACGAATCTTCAACAATATTTTCATTCCATCTTTTGCCTAAAACTAAAATATTTCAAATCATTGTTTTCATATATATATATATGAAAAAACAAATACAAGTTAATCACGTAACCTGCTATCACTTGTTATTTATGTCCAAAAGATGGCGCTATACCAAAACCGCCGAACAAGTGTAAGATTTGTTTTACATAAACGAAAAAGAGTCAGAAATTACTACCCTTTCATTGCTCACTCCCAGATCAGCTGATTTCAAGCTGGTTTGCTATCCTCAGTGAGAGATGAGTATAGAAACTAGATCTAAAACACTGACTCTCAAGTGTTTATGCAAAACGTTCTATCAGATTGCAAGCGTGAATTTTTCAGACCGTAAAGTCTTCAAACCCAGCCTAGCAAGCAAGATATTTATATGGGTCTGATCTCAGTTCAGAATCACCATATAATCAAAGTCTCTGCAAATATATTATTGCAAGAAAACTCTAAAGGTACATTTATGAAAAACAATACAAGTTAATCACGAACCTGCTATCACTTGTTATTTATGTCCAAAAGATGGCGCTTACCAAAACCCCAACAAGTGTAAGATTTGTTTTACATAAACAAAAGGTCGAAATTAACTACCTCTTTCATTTGCTCCTCCCGTCAGCTGTTTCGTGTTGCTTCCTCAGTGGGGTAGTTCATCTAAAACCCTCTCGTTTCGTGTTTTCGACTATCTTTAAACCCCCTACAACTATATTTATAGGTCCGAATCACCATATAATCGTCTCTGCAATATATATTATTGCAAGAAACCTAAAGGAACCTCACTTGTTATTTATGCACCCGTAAGATTTGTTTTCAACGAGGTCAGAAATTAACTACCTCTTTCTTTCCTCCCGTCATGTTTCAACATTTCTCCTCCCTGGGGTAGTTTCAAACTGTCCCCTTATTTTATGGGTTGTATAGATCAATAATTTTTTTTGCGAGTTTTTCTGACTCTATGTAAATAGTGTTTAAAATGAGGTGATTACTTTTGTTTTTTCATAAATGTACCTTTAGATTTTCTTGAATAATATATATTGAGAGTTTGATTATATGGTGATTCTGAACTGAGATCAGACATATAAATATCTAGCTGCTAGGCTGGGTTGAGCTCGTCTGAAAAATTCACGCTTGCTCTGATAGAATTTTGATAAATGAGAGTAGTGTTTTAGTCTAGTTTCTATACTCTATCTCCACTGAGGATAGCAAAACTTGAAATCAGCTGATCTGGGAGTGAGCAAATGAAAGAGGTAGTTAATTTCTGACTCTTTTTTCGTTTATGTAAAACAAATCTTACACTTGTTCGGCGGTTTTGGTATAGCGCCATCTTTTGGACATAAATAACAAGTGATAGCAGGTTACGTGATTATTGTATTTGTTTTTTCATAAATGTACCTTTAAATTTTCTTGCAATAATATATATTGCAGAGACTTTGATTATATGGTGATTCTGAACTGAGATCAGACCCATATAAATATCTAGCTTGCTAGCTGGGTTTGAAGACTTTACCGGTCTGAAAAATTCACGCTTGCAATCTGATAGAAACGTTTTGCATAAACACTTGAGAGTCAGTGTTTTAGATCTAGTTTCTATACTCTCTCTCCCACTGAGGATAGCAAACCAGCTTGAAATCAGCTGATCTGGGAGTGAGCAAATGAAAGAGGTAGTTAATTTCTGACTCTTTTTTCGTTTATGTAAAAAAATCTTACACTTGTTCGGCAGTTTTAGTATAGCGCATCTTTTGGCATAAATAAAGTGATAGAGGTTAGTGATTATTGTATTTGTTTTTTCATAAATGTCTTTAAGTTTTCTTGCATAATATATATATATATATATATATATATATATATATATATATATATATATATATATATATATATATATATATATCAAGACTAACCCAAATCCAAAATTAAACCAGACCAGCATAAAAAAAAATATTAAAACACAACCTAAGGTTTCATCGCTACAAGCAGACTTCTCAAGTGTAAAAAACTACACAATATATGTATAATATTAAAATATAATAATATTAAAAACTACCCACAAATCCATTCACTTCCCATCCAGCCTTAATATTAAAAGAACTCTTAAATAAGTTAATTAATTGCTTCAGAATAATAAATTTTCAATAATAAAGACTCTTTAATTCTTCTTTTGATTTCATTTCTCTCAAAGAAGACAACCTTAGCTTCATCAAAATCAATAGTGTGGCCTGTATCTTTTTCATGGACATACAAAGCAGAACTAACATATCTATTTTAACTCTACTTTTATGAACCATTATCTTTTCATTTAAACTCAAACTACTCTGACTCATGTAAACCTTCTTACAAAATAAACAAGGAATAAAATATTACTACACCAGGAATAGTTTTTCTATCAAAAAATTTTTTTGTATTATTTAATAAATTATTCAATGTAACACCCCTTTTCCAAGCAATTTTCTTATTTCCAAACAATTTACTATTTCTACGCACAATTTTATAAGAAGACAATTTAAATGGCAAAGAAATAAAATCATATTTTTCTTTAACCGTTACATCCTTACAAATATTACTATTAAATAAAATACTTTTAACATATTTATCAAAGTATGCAACACTCAAATAATCTTTATAAAATTGATATTTCTGAAAGAATGCTACCCCACTAGAATTATTTAATTTAATACTCCTATGACAATACTTCCTTAAAACAGCTACTTTATGAGATACAGAATGATAGCTATCAGGTTTAATTATTAGATCTTAATTTTTTACTTTTAACTAAATGACTGCACAATAAATAATTAGTTTCTACATTTCTAATCACCAAAAGATCTAAAAATTTTATCTTACCAAAATCTAACCCCCCTCCTTCTAACACAAATTTTATAGAAGAATCAAAACAATTAAACTCATTTACAAATTCCTTCAATTTATCATACTCAACTACAAATAAACAATCATCAACATATCTGACAAATAATTTTACATATAAACAGTTCTTTTTAATAATACTTTCCTCTTCCATATAACTATTATAAACTGAACATACTAAAGGAGAAATAATATAACCTATTATCCATCCTTCCTTAATCTTATAAAAATTACCTTTATAAGTAAAATACATAGAATCTTCCAATAACAAAAGCAAATCTTTAATTACCTTAATTTTATTTTTTGATAAAGAACTTTTCTTAAGCAATACAGACAAAAGAACATCAATACTGCTTAACATATTAACAGACTGATACATATTTCCAATATCTAAATTCCAATTACCCAATTACTTTCCATTTTAAAATTATTAATCTTATCAAAAGCCTCAAAAGAATAAGAAACTGTGTACTGACCAAAATCAACAAATTGTTTTAAAAAATTATTCAAGAATGTAAAAATACCCTCTACAACACTACCTGTAAAATCAAAAATAAACCTTAAAGGAAAACCATCTTTATGAGTTTTAATACTCACAAACATCTTAGATGATGAAAATCATTAGGATAGCATTTTAAATAATCTACTCTATTAAAAATTTTTAAATTAACCATTTTCTTCATAATATCTATCAATTATCTTTTAATCAAATTACCTGAATCTTTATCTAACAACATATATTTATCATTATTTAATTTTTTATCCATTTTCTCTTTGAATTCTTTGAGAGAATTAAATAATGGTAAATATATGTTGTTAGATAAAGATCCAGGTAATTTGATTAAAAGAAAATTGATAGATATTATGAAGAAAATGGTTAATTTAAAAATTTTTAATAGAGTAGATTATTTAAAATGCTATCCTAATGATTTTACATCAGCTAAGATGTTTGTGAATATTAAAACTTATAAAGATGGTTTTCCTTTAAGATTTATTTTTGATTTTACAGGTAGTGTTGTAGAGGGTATTTCTAGATTCTTGAATATTTTTTAAAACAATTTGTTGATTTTGGTCAGTACACAGTTTCTTCTTCTTTTGAGGCTTTTGATAAGATTAATAATTTTAAAATGGAAAGTAATTGGGTATTTGGAAGTTTAGATATTGAAAATATATATCAGTCTGTTAATAGGTTAAGCAGTATTTATGTTCTTTTGTCTGTATTGCTTAACCTTTTCGATGTTAGTTACAGAGACGCCACGTCTTTTGAAAAAATTTTGTCTGTATGCGATGTGATGTGATGGGTTTAATGTTTGCATGTGCCATCTCTTGGTCAATTTTGGTCGCAATTTCTTCATTTTAGACTTATTTGATAGGAAATTCATGCTTTCAATTTTAGTTCTAAAAACATCCGCATATAGCGTTATACTTTTTCAAAAAAATCAATAATTTTGACAGCCTACTTGTTACACCCCTCTGTCTTTGTTCTCTGATTGGATACTACCAAATCTTCTAGGCGTGTTTCTAAATGACAGATTGACAAACGAGCAACACTAACAAAAACAATTCACGTTATACACATTCGTAATGATTTTGTTGTAATAATTACATTTATTGCAATTTTTTTATATTCACAAATAATAAAATATAGTTCTCTATCAAATTATAAAGTTTGACTCGGAAAATTTTAAATATTAGAAGAAAAATACATTTGGAGAAATATCCGTAACAAAAAATAATTATTGCTACATAACGTAATCAGGAAATTCCTAAGGCATGTTTCTAAATGAAGATTCAGACATGACAACGAAGCTGTGTACGTTCGTAATTGAATAAATAATAACATCTATCATAATTTTTTACATTCATAAATAAGATTTGATGTTACTTTATGGAAATATAAAGTTTGATTTGGAAAATTTTAAATTTTACAAGAGAAATAAGCAAACTGGAAATAAAAAGAGAATTACTCGACCGCTGTTGATCTGAATAACGGCCCAATCATTGGTTGAGTTATAATTCTTTTGTTTTACTGCTACCTATTTTTTACACATTTTTCTTATATTTTTCGACAGTTATTAACATTATTTTTATTTTTTCGTTACATTTAACCAATTTGAATCTAAAATTATTCAATTTTTAGAAGCTGAATTAAAAAAATTCTGTGTACTTTAGATTAATATTTTAACAAAAGAACTGATTGCAAATGACACAGACCAATCACATTGTTCTCAGATTTAAGTAGAGGGCCACTAGCTAAAAGAATCAGTTTAAGTAGAGGGCCAATAGCTAAAATCATCAGTGAAAGGGTTAAGAAAAAGTTCTTTATCAAAAATAAAATTAAGGTAATTAATGATTTGCTTTTGTTATTGGAAGATTCTATGTATTTTACTTATAAAGGTAATTTTTATAAGATTAAGGAAGGGTGGATAAAAGGTTATATTATTTCTCCTTTAGTATGTTCAGTTTATATTAATTATATGGAAAAGGAAATTATTATTAAAAATAATTGTTTATATGTAAAATTATTTGTCAGATATGTTGATGATTGTTTATTTGTAGTTGAGAATGATAAATTGAAGGAATTTGTAAATGAGTTTAATTGTTTTGATCCTTCTATAAAATTTGTAGAAGGAGGGGTGTTAGATTTTGTTAAGTTAAAATTTTTAGATCTTTTGGTGATTAGAAATGTAGAACCTAATTATTTATTGTTCAGTCATTTAGTTAAAAGTAAAGAATTAAGATCTATAATTAAACCTGATAGCTATCAGTCTGTATCTCATAAAGTAGCTGCTTTAAAAAATTATTGTCATAGGAATATTAAATTAAATAATTCTTGTGGGGAAGCTTTGTTTCAGAAATATCAATTTTATAAAGATTACTTGAGTTTTGGGTTCTCTGATAAATTTGTTAAAAGTATTTTATTTAATAGTATTATTTGTAAGGATGTAAAGGTTAAAGAAAAATATGATTTTATTTCTTTGCCATTTAAATTGACTTCTTATAAAATTGTGTGTAGAGATAGTAAATTGTTTGAAAATAAGAAAATCACTTGGAAAAGGGGTGTTACATTGAATAATTTATTAAATAATACAAAAAAAGTTTTTTGATAGAAAGACTATTCCTGGTGTAGTATATTTTAATTCTAGTTTATTTTTGTAAGAAGGTTCATAAAAGTAGAGTTAAAAATAGATATCTTAGTTCTGTTTTGTATGTCCATGAAAGAGATACAGGCCACACTATTGATTTTGATGAAGCTAAGGTTGTCTTCTTTGAGAGAAATGAAATCAAAAGAAGAATTAAAGAGTCTTTATTATTGAAAATTTATTAATCTGAAGCAATTAACTTATTTAAGAGTTTTTTTTTAATATTAAGGATGGATGGGAAGTGAATGGATTTATGGGTAGTTTTTCATATTATATATATTGTGTAGTTTTTATATTTCTTTACACTTGAGAAGTATGCTTGTAGCAGTGAAACCTTAGGTTGTGTTTTTTTTTATGCTGGTTTAGTTTAATTTTTGGATTTGGGGTAGTTTTGATTTTATATTGACCAGTTTAACTTTATTCTTGTATATTTATATATATATATATATATATATATATATATATATATATATATATATATATATATATATATATATATATATATATATATATATATATATATAGTCAATCAAATTAAGTCAGTGCTTTTGGTATGAGTTCCAAATGCATGCAAGCTATTAGTCAATAAATAAAATATCAGATACAATTGTTTACTGTACTTGTATTTTTAGAAATCATAATATTGTATTAAAAAATTTAATAATATATATATATATATATATATATATATATATATATATATATATATATATATATATATATATATATATATATATATATATATATATATATATACATGACTATGTCTATTCATGTATATTATCAATAAATACACAAAAGTGAGAATTAAATGTACTGATTCCAGTGGTAATAACTGTAGCTCACCCAATGAACAGATGTTGTTCTGAGATACATATATTACAATGATATTGGAGAGGTGGGATGAGATAAGCTTTATTATAATCTGTAACTTGAGGCACAAAATTACAAAAATACATAACTGGGAATAAGAGTCAGAAAGAAAATAAGTTGGTTCTTTAAATGATATTTATAAACATTCCCTTATTCAAATATATCTATGTTTTATACACCTAGATCATAATCTCACAAATGCTCTTTAATTAAATGATAGGAAAAGAGAGAGCAAAAGCATTATCACTTATGTACCAAACTTTACTGGCAATTGCTATAAGAATGTGCTATAATTTGAAATGATATCCTACAACTAAACAAATTCATTTTCATAATAGAAATAAAAAGAATATATCCAAGTTTATTATCACTCTATACTTTATTTACTTACTTTCAGGGTTTAGTGATAATAGTCACTAATGTGACTTGATAACTTGCTAAATATAAAATAGAAACAAACAGGGATATTTTATTGAATCTAAATTATATTTATATACCAACTAAATATAAAAAAAATAGTATTTTAATTCATTAATGTTAAATAATATGGTTGTTTATTAATGTTTGTACAAGCAATCAATAACATTTTAATATTTTCATTGTAAAATAATTAATTTATCAAATCAATAAATGCACTATGACCCACATGTACAGATAAATAATATGATTCAAGATAAAGAAAAATACATGAAGTCACTTTAAATAAAACAATTTGTTCACCTTTTATTTATGATATGAATTATTTCCTTTTCTTTTTAGAATGGCAATAATAGCAAAGCAAGAATATATGTTGTTGTTGTTATAATAATAATAATAATAATAATAATAATAATAATAATAATAATAATAATAATAATAATAATAATAATAATAATAATAATAATAATAATAATAATAATAATAATAATAATAATAATAATAATAATAATAATAATAATAATAATAATAATAATAATAATAATAATAATAATAATAATAATAATAATAA
The DNA here is from genome assembly GCA_028023455.1 of Epiperipatus broadwayi. NCBI lineage: Eukaryota > Metazoa > Onychophora > Udeonychophora > Euonychophora > Peripatidae > Epiperipatus > Epiperipatus broadwayi. The sequence goes on along the minus strand of JAQFVV010012474.1, from coordinate 2,889,655 downwards.
TAATAATAATAATAATAATAATAATAATAATAATCCTGCAGCAAATCTCTGCTGATGTAAGAAGCAATCTTTAAGCTCTCCGATTTAAGTAATTATATTTTTCTTTTGTTTCAACTTGTTATTAGCAAAACAAACGGAATACAGAACAAATCAAATCAAATAATAGATTAAGAGTATTTTTTAAATATTAGTGTGTATTCATATCTTTTTTTTTTTTAAAAAAAACTGACTTGAATCAGAATAATAAATCATGTCTACTGCCCAGTCAAGCGTGAGCGAGTTAAGCACCAATATGAAATTAACAACATTGTTAGTTTTGACATTGCCTATTTCGTATGCAAAAATACTTAAAAGCAACAGCAATATTACAACATCAACCCAAATACCGCATTTCCGAAGAACAAATACAAATGATATAAAAAATCTAGATCTACATACTCAAAAGGAATGTCAATCCCCACCTGCAATCTGGACAAAAGAAATGCTTGCAAATGTGACAGACTGTTTCAATGATACGTTGCCTCATATGCTGTTTGAAACTTTTCACAGGTTTTTTTCACCTACATCGCTAGTACTCACAGTAACAGATAATCAATGCTCATTATATCATTTCCCAAAAGCTGTATTATATGAAGAAATTATGCAAAATGCACTATGGGAAACAATCTTTTGTATCACAGACCATCCAAATTCGTGATATATAACCATTGATTTTTATACTCAGCAGCAAAAAGAATTCACTATTTTAGCACTAGATAATTACGCACTCATAATTAAAGATGAAAACCGGAAAAATATTATTACTGGAGTGCTAAAAAATACTTATCTTAAATACAACTTAAAAGATTTTCAAAAAATGATTAAACCCATTTGGAAAAGTAATTGCCCTACAGCCAATTTATTTAAAAGACACACCTATACTGATATGTAGTAATCATTTTGAATTTAAAATAAAACTCCATAAAAATGTAGATGCTGCCATGATCCCAACACAAATTACAGATCAAGAAGCAATACTCTCTCTTCACACAAGAGGTTTAAAGCCACTTTGTTTTGGCTGTGGACAGAGAGGCAACCTAGCAACTCAATGTAATAACACAAAAGGCTATCACTGTGAACAAACCAAAATCCTCTCCCCAGAACAACCCACTGATGATGAAAATAAAACTTCTAATAACACTACATCCATTGACAACCCAATAATAGAAACTGAAAAAAAACAGGTTCAAACACAGACAAACAAAAATGATAATGGAGCAGAATTGTCAATCCCAAAGACTAACCAAAAAATAATAACACAAAAACTAACATAGACACCCAAGGTTGACATGAAACACAAAATGAAGTAATTACATCACAGGATCAGCATTTCAATAAAACAAAAGGTGTACCAAGTAAAAATCAACAAACATAAAATAAACACACACAACAATATAATGAAAATATAAATCAAGATAATATAAGTACACCATTAATAAAACAAACCACAATAATTAACAAAACTGCATCAAACATAATGGATGCAATAGAACCCCCTCTTCCACCCATTCAAGAGAATACACCAGAGGAAAAAAGAAAGTCAGGTAGACCATCTAAAAACCTTGAATCCAAAAAGGCAAAAAAACAGACCAAAAGCACAACTTTTCAGACATAAACAACTTAGAAAATGATGAAATAGAAATGGATTTAAGCCAACAACAAATGGACAACTGTTCAGTTTCATCACAAATTACCTGTATAGAGTCTGAACCATTATTAAATGAAAGAAAAACTGATAATAAACTCTACCAAGTTTTAAATATGTATCAGCATCCATCTACTGCAATATAAACAAAAATTTAGAATTAAAAAATCAAAAAAAAAAAATCAATACTCTGTTATAAAATTATCATGAAACATGAACATAAAAATTGGAACACTGAACATTAGAGGCTTAAATGACATCAAAAAATTTTTTGAACTCAAAAAATGGTTACATACAACATAACCACACATACTAGGGCTACTGTAAACAAAAATATACAGCAGCACTTAAATTGATCCTTCAAAATATTTAGTCAGCCAAAGGTTTTGTGCATGCTCAAGGCAATCATCATCACCATCAGGTGGTACAGGTATATTAAAATCTCACAACTGCCCTTTTGATTCTTTTAAAATTATATAACACTCCATCATAAAAATATCACACTTAACCTAGTATTTGTCTATATACTACCGGGCCCTGTCATCATCTCCAGAATAATAGCAACAATAAATTAAAAGCTTACAGCAACACCAAATCCCATAATACTCCTGGGAGATTTCAACATGACCTACCAAACTTTTGTCACCAAATGCATCCATCAAATAACAATCCCACTTATGATTGCGGAAGGATTTCTCCCATCAAACTCAATATCTTTTAATAACAATAGATATAAGTCACTTATTGATTTGTATTTCTACTCACCAATGTTACATCATTATTTTAATCACAGATCATGCTTCCCAGTTCATCACCCTCGACCAAACAAAAATACAGAATACAACAATAGCCCCTCAAAAGACTATGCAAATACTTCTTTCAGCACAAACAACTGAATTCCTATATTCAGAAACATATATAATGCTACAAAAACTTCAAAACATGTCACTTGATCCAGTACAAAAATATATAGCATTCACCAATATACTTTCTTTCAACATCAATCATATTACTTGCAATTCAACACCCCCCACCAGATTATTAGCTTTGGAAGATGAACTACATAAAAGAATAGCCATTTCCAGACCAACTACAGATAATCAAACACAAATTAAAAAACTTACAGAAATGTACAACAATACATGCAACACACTAAAGCAATATGCAGCAATAAAAAAGAAAAAAAATATATAACTTACACAACAACACACTTGGACCAGAGCATATATACAGTGGGAAGTAGAATACCCACCCACATTCAGAGTGCCTATGGCACTTAAAATAGATGGCTCTATAACAGCTGGACATAACATGATAAACCCAATATATCAACACTTTAAATAAAAACTGCAAAAACAAAGAGCGTACATACCAAATGAAGACAAATTTGGAGACCCTGAAACAGACACACCAATAAAAACAACTGACATTGTATTTCAACTTGCAACAATAACAAACACATGTCACCCAGGACCACAAGTAATTTCCAAATTTGTGTTCAAACATCTTAGTCACTTCACAGTCAAATACCTGTGCGATCTAGCCAATTACAGATCCCAAAAAAATTGCAACATACAAAGTCTTTATCCAATTGCATTGGTTCCATTTAACAAAAAACCAACAGCAATATCATCTTTATCTAATCTATGACCAATTTCAATGGGACCTTTAGGAATAAAAATTCTTGAAAGAGTAATAAAGGAGAAAATAGAACAACACATACTCCCTGTGTTATCATCAGCACAATATGCCAAAAAAGGATCATCCATTGGCCAGAGTGCCTTAATGTATAAAACAATAATCGAAGTAACAAAAAAAAATATGCACCGATTATAGTTTAACTAGACATTGAGGCAGCATTTGACTCAGTGACTATAGCCACATTATTAGATGTGCTGAAAAAAACAACAATACCTCAATCCCTACTATATATAATAGCCAATCTGCTACTCAGCTGTGAAATTCACAACACATTGAATGAAAAAAATTCACCAGCCTTCAGACCAAGTCAATCCATCCCACAAGGATCTCCCCTCAGTGCCTTCCTCTTTACAAATATATATATATATATATATATATATATATATATATATATATATATATATATATATATATATATATATATATATATATATATATATATATATATATATATATATATATAAATCCTCTATTAATAGAGTTACAGAAAAAAATAAAAGGCATTCAACTCCCAAAGTCTGCTTTAAATATATCATGCATAGCCTATATGGATGATGTAACTGTTTTCCTCCCCTCTAAAAAGAACCTCCCCATATTACAAGAGATAATCAAGAATTATACCTCAAATTTTAATTTAAAAATTAACACAATAAAACTGCTGCATGGTCAATATACACAGGCAAGCACTGTACAGAGACGTTTAATGACAAACCATCTGCTTTCTTTGGTTTCCCATTCTACCTTGGAACCAATGGAATGAGACAAAAAATTCAAAATAAGTTAAAAAAGATGCTGAAAGTATCACAGCCTCACTTGAAAAGTCATACCTGTCAATATACGCAAAGGTAACACTATTTAATCAACTTATAATCACAAAAATTACCTACTACACACCTATAATCAAATTTTCAAAAAAACATTCATATCTAAAATCTCAATCAATCTGAAACAAACTAATATGGAAGAGAAAGACAGTAACAATCTCTATAAAAAAATATGAGCAGACCACCACATAACAATGGACTTGGACTTTATACAATCAATGTTTTTTTACACACAGAAATCAATAAATCTAATAACAGCAACCATAAAATGATTTCAGGACCTGGAGTGTGTAATCAGTATAATACCCACAGACAGACCACCCCCTTCATATGGATATATATCCACACTGATTGAAGAACTCAAGCCAATATACAACAAAATATCACTCAATAATGACAACAAGTATACATACTGGGACATTTATAATATACTATACCAAAACCAGACCCCTAATCTACATCCATCAGTTCTTGGGATAGACAACATGCAACTACTCAGAAAATGGTCATTAGAACCAAAATTATTTGTTTTTCTACTTAAGCTTAATCTAATTGCTCTACCCACAACACATTTCCTTAGATTTCATAGATTCTATACAAATATAGACCCCATGTGTGGGCTATGTCATAGAGAAGAAGAGACACAAGATCATTTTCTTCATTCCTGCAGCACCCTAGAAACAATGTGTCACACAATGTTTATCACATACAGAAAGGCCATCATTTCATTTGATGAAATAATAAATAAATTTTAAAAAGGCAACATATCTGCTATTCTTGCAGCAACATATAACCTTTATGCCTACTGGTGTACCAGATGCACTTTTGCACTTTCTAATAACCCTCAATGCCACCCAGCCACATATCAATAAAACTAGAACTGTTCATAGAAAGAGACAGCATTGTATTTGCAGCCACATGGTCAAACTTGAATCAAAGATCCAGTCTATAAAATATAAAGTCCAATATGATAGATGATGAGATTTTCAACATCAGCATTTTCTCCAACTTCAAAAAGATGCAGGCAGAAATTGAACTAAATAGAGGACCAAATTTAAAAACAAAGAAAGTATGCAGAAATAATAAAGACTTATATACTGAAAGTTGTAATTTGTTTTGCATTTGTAACAAATCAATATAATACTAGATGTGACTCTGTAACTTTTTAGATTTAATCAAGTTTTGCTTTAAAACATAATAATAATAATAATAATAATAATAATAATAATAATAATAATAATAATAATAATAATAATAATAATAATAATAATAATAATAATAATAATAATAATAATAATAATAATAATAATAATAATAATAATAATAATAATAATAATAATAATAACAACAACAACAACAACAACAACAATAACAACAACATCTGCTAACATCAAATAATTCTAGATCAGATTTTCATTCTTTGGGATAGAATTATAGTAACTATGCAATTAAAAAAAATCCAAGATTCTCTTCAGACTATACTAAACATATGTGTTTTTGTGAACTATATTTCCCTTTTTTGGGATGCACTAATACAGTCCTCTTAATATAATTCATTTTAATTCACAAATGACCCTGGAATATGATCAAAGCACTTTTATATTTATCTATATCATGTTTGATTACTAAAAGTCTAGTAAGGGCTTACCATCAAATTATAGCATTTCTGATAACTATCTTCTTATAATATATATATATATATATATATATATATATAAGATATATATATATCAGATATAAATATTGGTACAATATATATATATATATATATATATATATATATATTGTACCAATATTTATATTGGCACATATAATTTTATCTTAAAAAAAGTATTAAAATAATCTTTCATAAAAGAAAAATGTAAAATTAAATGTTGAAGAGTTTATTACAGTTTGTTTTTGAAAAGAATAAGAATCAAATAGCTTTCTATCGTTAGTTTTTGAAACAAAAGCTGCAATTAATTAATCAGAAGGGGTGAGGGGTGTTTCATTAAAAAAGTTAAACTAAAGGTTTTATAAAATGAAAGTAAAGAGTTTTCTTATTAGTATTCGTAAAATATAAATAATTTAAAGTTTAAAAAATACAAATCTCTTTTCATTCGAATTAAAGAAAAAAATTATCTAAAATTAGTAATGTGTGTATATATGTGCGAATGTCAATAATAGAATAAATGTATGTGTAATAAATGTCATTATAAATAAATGAAAGTTAAAGAAGATTATCATTAAAACACATGGCAATGGTTATTAATTAAAATATAAAACAACACTTCTGCATGGCTATTACTAATTAAACAATCTTCCAAAACACATTTATCAAAGGATTATCCCTGGCATTTCGACATCAGATTTTGCAGGAAAATATTACAAGGACAACATGTTGCAGGTATAAATAGACTTTTTTTATCGGACAGTGAGTTCAGTTCACAAATTAATTGAGTGAGTTGAGATCAGAAATTAATTGAGTCAGTTAAGTTAATGGTATCCAGAAGCAAAATGCAGTGCTGAGAAGATTTTGGGAACACTTGTTTTTTTCCACAGTCTGATGTCCGATGAAAACATCAAGATCTGCCTGTGAAATAATGTCAACTTAACAACTTGGAAATCTCCATCAATATCTAATTGTCTCCAATAGTAATAATCATGAAAAATAATGAAACTCATCAAGGAAATGTCCCGACCAGCTGGAAGTATGTGAAATGGAAGAAGCAGAAAACAAGAAGAAAACAAAGTTCTAAATCTTCGTTCAAAATCCTAGGTAAAACATTTGCTTATTTCGTTTATACTGTAATAGCCATTGCATTGCATTAATTCATGCGAATCCTTCAAGAGTCTAATTATATGAACTCTATATCATACATAAAATGAACTATTGATATGTGTGTTTAATTTTCAAATGCTATGTAATACTTTATTATTATATATGTGAGTGTATGAGTTAATATGTGCATGATCATTATATCAGTGTTATTAGTTAAATTAGATAAATACCAGTGTTATATTATTAAAATCTACAAGAATATTTAAACTAGTTTAGAAATATTAATGTAAAAAATATGTGTGTGTTTTATTAGAATTATAAAATGTTTAAAATTAGTAAATGTTAGTTAATAAATTGTCTTTAAAATTAAACTCTATTTGTCAGTCAATTCTTTTTATCAATTCTTTTACAAATCTTTTATTAATTCTTTCACCACTAATTATGTATAATCTGTTAGTGATTACAAATAGCTGAGCTAGTCATGAATGCTTAGGGGTTGGGTTAGTGGCCATTGTTCAAAGTGTGTTATCTATTCTTCTGATAGATAGCTGGCACCCATGTTTATACACAAACAAAAAAGTGCTTTGAATGTGGTGTTGAACTCAACAGCCAAGATGAAGCTATGTCCTGGAAATGTAACAATAGTTATATATTTTATAGCTATCGTTTGGACATACCTATTCTCCGAATACGTTTATCTCTGCCTAAGAGACTGGTGTTTCGAGGACACATATTCACACATGGTATTATATATATATATATATTACAGGGATACCATGTTTATATATAAATATTATCTAAACATGGGAATTCCTGGACATATATATATATATATATTATATATATATATATATTACAGGGATTCCCATGTTTATGAATATAAAAACTCAAATATAAAACATTATTAATGCAGTCCTACCTTTCACATGTATCCCATGATTACTGAATGCATGCAAGTTATCTTTAAATACACACACACATATATATATATATATATTTAAATACACACACACATATATATATATATATATTGTGCCCTTTTGTATAGGTTAGAATCAGCTCATTACAGTAAATTACTAAAAAAAATTAAATTTAGAATATGTTCTCTTTGTGTGATAGTTATATTGTATTGATAATATCTTAAAAGTACAATTTAAAGCTAAATAAAAAGATGTAATGCTTAAAATTATAATGAATAACCTTAAAACAGTTAAATGAAGCTAAAAATACTAATTACATATGGTTGGAAAGGCTGGCCATGATAAATAATGCAGATATAAATGTTTAAAGTAAGTTTCAAAGTTAAATTTTAATAGTTTTAAACTTATAATTAAATAAATGTTATATTTAAAATTATAAATTATATTTAATAATTATAATTAATATCATATATTCTAAAAGTAAGCTTTATGGTAGTAAAAGTTATATTTAATCCTATATTTTCCAAATTATTATTCCAAATTATATATTATTGTATTATTTTTATTTAGTATAATAAGTGTTGCAATTAATCATTTATTTTCAGACAGGAAATTGGATATAATCTGTCTAGGTTGTAAAATCATGTGACCTGCATAATACTGTAATGCACACATGCTGCTAGTATTTGTATTAACAAATTTCAAAATATTTTTAAAATTGCATTATAGAATTGAATATATTTATTTGCCTATCATAAAGGAAAATATTAAAGCAGTCATATAAAATGTTTTAAATAGTATTATAAGATGAGTACAGCTAATAAAAAGTTAAATATTTTGTTTTAAAATAAAATAGATAAATTAAATATTAAAGGTTGAATACATTTAATAAATATTGTTTTTAAAAGTCATTTTAAAATGTTTAATTAATTTTAGTAAAGTATAATAATTGATTTAAGATTAATATTTTAAATATTTTTAAAATTATAATGAGTCATATTTTATTTTAAAATTTAATTGTGTAAGATTGCAGCAATATGCCAATTCAGTATCAAATGAAAAGTAAGAATCCACCAATGGGATGAAGTATTTTATAAGGTATAAATACTGTTGCATGGGGTGGGTGTGTTGGTGATCAGGTTTGGTAATCGGTGTGATAGTAATTTTTAAAAAAAATGTATTTTAGTCAATTTTCTGTGCTCTCATACAATTTATTTGCCAATTAGTAGGATTTTTTTTAAAAGTATTTGCAAAGAGAACATAGTATAAATATATTTTAATAACTTTATTAAAAATATTCATTGCTAATTTAAACTTCCCTTTTACCAGGATTACTTGTCAAAACTTAATATAACTTTGCAGTAAAAATATGGAAATGCCAATAAATGATACACATTTAATTAATAAAATTTCAAAAATAAGTATAATAATTGTTAATGCAATATCAATGGTATTAATCAAGAGAACTATTCCAATAAGCAAAGTATTATTTTGGACATTGTGCAGAAAGCTTAACAGAAAAGCTATTTGCAGATTAAATGTGAACAACACATTTTTATAATAGCGCAATAGTCGTATTTAAGACCAACAAGTAATATGATAAGTTTTATAATAATTTTATGAAAGCATAATGCTATGAAGATAAATGTTTTATTCTTTTTGGAGAAAAACATTGTAAATATTTCAATAAAAACTATCATAAGTAAAAAATTAAAGGACAGTTTTTTTTTTTTTTTTTAGAAAAGTGTATGTAATAAAACCTATATTATATAAGGTTATACACGTTCATAAAAAATATTTAAAAAAACTGATAATTTAAACAAAAATGGAAACAGCTATAAATGGGGTAATAAATAGTAAGTTATCCTAAATAATAAACTTATAAAAAAGGGATTATAAACCAGTAATTACTGATTTTATGGAGATGGAAATATTTTAAAATTGTGCAAAAAGTTTTATCCAGATTACCCGTAGTTAAATTACCGGGACATGATGCATCACCAAACTGTTATAGAATTCTCTAGGATGGATGTTTAATTTATTATTTTTCAACATTGTGATTTTATTATTATTTTAATAATCATTGTTCTGGATAATACAATCTATAAACTATTATTCTATAAACTTTTCCAAACTAGTTCAATGATTATTTTATTTAATTTTCTTAGATTTTTAGACATCACAATTTATTATTTTTTACTATTCATTTTTAAACTTCGCTCATCTCACTGGAAAGATTTACAATGCATGTGCTCAGTTTCAGGGGAGTTTTGTTTTGTTCATTGTCAAGCAAGAGAAGCTTAGCAATGGGGGAGATTTAAAAACTCTTAGGAGAACATTTTTTAAAAAAAAACTCTTGCAGAAAATAAAAAAAAAAAAACATTTGAACTTTATAATGAACAATTCATCAGCTGAAGATTTATGTAATTATGGTTTGAACTTATTTATAAATTTTTATAAATGTAATATTATTTTAAATAGAAGAGTGGAAACATGAATATTAATTTAGTATTAATGATACTATAATCTTGTTGTAGAATAATTTGATAATTTAAATAAGTTAACATTTTAAGTGTAAAAGTATGGATGTATTTCATGTATGTAATGTTTTATTTAATTAATGGACATGAAGATGTTATAAGTGATGACAAGTTGATATCATTTATGTAATAGTTGTGAATATTGATATATATATATATATATATATATATATATATATATATATATATATATATATATATATATATATATATATATATATATATATATATATATATATATATATATATATATATTGCTGATTGCCAATGAATTATAATGTATGGAAGTATGAATGTTAAATTATATTTAAATGCATTTGTACAACACATTTAAATTATGAGATTACGATTTATTTCTGAGAATATGCATACTTTTATTTCATATTAGTAATATAACATAACATGATGATGAATAGTTATATGATTCTTTTAAAAACTTTAATAATATTGGATATTTAAAGTATTTATATGACTAGTTTGTATTTGTTTAAAAATATGGTGTAGGAAAGTAACCCAGACTTTTCTTGTAGATTAGTGAGATCTATTTAATTACAATTGAATTTTGTTTATTATTTTGAATATGTGAGTTAGTCATTTGTCAGTGTAAGATTTGATAAATCTATTAGGAAATGTTGATAAGATAGTGACTTTGAGAATATGCTGGAGAACATGAAACCAAAAAGATGATATCAAGGTAGGATGTATTAAGGGAATATGAGTAGTATTTTGTAATCTTATTAAGTATACAGTACAGTTAACAATGCCCTGTAGTTATATATTTATTTGTGGACAGTGTGTATTTTCTTTAAGAATTGATGTTTCAATAAAGCTGAAGGAATAGATTTGACATCATGGTTAGTAGTGGATGTCATTAGACAGAATAGATATTGCCTCTATTTTTATAGATACACTGTGCCATGATATTTTTTATCCAATATGTACTGAGTTAGACTGTAGTTTTTCTTCCCTAGGCCTACACATTTATTTGCTATCTTGATTTCCAAAGTAACTACATCACACAGTATTGAATATTTTGTAAAAAAAAATAATGAATAATTTAGAGTTTAAGATATGCTATTGTCTGAATAATATAAATTCATTTACTTGTAAAAAGGGCTGCAGAAAGGAGTTTTCTATTAATTGAAAGGAGACCCTTTGATTCCTCTTGTAGGCCTTAAAGAAACCAAGCAGGGCAAATTCCTAATGTTCACTCCATATGTTCTTGTCGTTGCAGCTGTTATTACTATGAGATTATTCATATAGTATATGAACATGGATGGGATGCTCACCAACACACATTAGCCAGTGTGGTGAGTTTATTGGCTTTTTACCTCTGAGTTTAAGATCAAGAAACACCATGGTCTTTCTTCTCAGTGCCTGATAAGGCAGAATGAATGTTTGTGTAAATGATAAATATTTTTCCAATACATATATACAATTATGACAGACAAAAATAAAGCATGGCCCTTATTCCCAGGAGGCTGTAAAGTCACCAACCAAGGCAGTGGTTGGTGGCTGAAAACGGAGGGTGATAAGAATCCCCTGATTGCAGACCCAGGCAGCCATTTGATGACAATTTTTTATTTTGGTACTTACAAATGCAGATCACTTTCAAGTGAAGGAAGATTGCAAGAATTAGAAGAAGAACTGTCTTATATTAAATGGGACATTATTGGACTTTGTGAAGTTAGAAGAAAAGGAGAAGAAACAATTGATTTAAAAAGTGGACATATACTCTATTATAAAGGCACACCTATTGGAAATACAAGTGGAGTAGGATTCATTATAAATAAAAAGTGGAAGAACAATATTGTGGAGATTGATGGTGTATCGGACAGAGTGGCAAGATTAGTTATACAACTTAATAGCAGATACCAAATGCAGATAATTCAGGTTTATGCCCCAACAAGTTCTCATAGTGATGAAGTAGTAGAATATTTTTATATGGATGTACAAAAGGCTTTTGATCAGAGTAAACAACATTTTAAAATTGTTATGGGAGACTTTAATGCTAGAATTGGTAGACAAATGAAAGATGAAATTGCTGTAGGTAATTTTGGTTATGGTAATAGAAATGAGAGAGGACATAGACTTGTGGAGTTCGCAGAAAAATAAAAATTTTATATTATGAATTCATTTTTTGAGAAAAATGTTAAAAGGAAATGGACATGGAAGTATCCAAATGAAGGTACAGCAGAATTGGATTATATTTTGACTAAGAGGAAATACATATTTTAAGATTGTAATGTTCTTAATAAATTTAACACAGTAAGTGATCATCGATTAGTAAGGTGTAAGTTACGTGTTTATGTAAAACTAGAGAGACAAAAATTATTAAGAAAAACAGTATTTACAGTTGATATTCTTAATCTTCAGAAACATTCTAATAAATTTAAATTAGAACTTACAAATAGGTTTCAAGTGTTAGGAGATTTTGAACATGATTCAGATTTGAATGAAATTAATATGAAAATAGCTGATACACTTTTAAAAACTGCAACAAAGATAGCTGGTAGAAAAAAGCAGCAATTGACTAATAAAATTTCTACTAAGACTAGAGAATTTATGAAGAAAAGAAGGAATATGAAGATATACAAAAATGATGTATTAAAAAGAATTGAATATCTCGAATTTTGTAAAATGGTAAGGAAAAGAGTTGAAAATGATATAAGAAAGTATAACTGTGAAATAGCAAGGAAAGCTGTTGAAGAAAATAAAAGTCTCAAAAATGTTAAACAACATTTTGGTATTGGTAGGAAATTTATATCTGCAATAAGAAAAAAAGATGGAATTATTACTAAAAAGAGAGATGACATCATGAAATTGGTAGAAGATTTTTATCAAGAATTATATAGTAATAAAGAACAAGTACCTCCTATATCTATTACATCTTCCGAATTGCCCAGAATTTTAAATGAAGAAGTGAGACATGCAATTAAATGTATGAAGAAAGGAAAGGCTCCAGGAAATGATGGAATTATAATTGATATATTAAAAGAAGCAGGTGAAGAAATAGAAACAATTTTAGCAAAGTTATATACCAAATGTCTAAATGATAAAGATGTACTGGAAGATTGGAAGAATGCAGTAATAATATTAATATTTAAAAAAGGTGATAAAGAAGATATTAGAAATTGCAGACCTATCAGCCTTTTATCAGTTTTATATAAAATTTTTACCAAGATAATTACAACTCGTCTACAGAGAACTTTGGATTTCCACCAACCAAGAGAACAAGCTGGATTTAAAAGTGGTTTTAGTACAATAGATCACATCCAGGTATTGAGAGAAGTCATATAAAGGACAAATGAATATGAGTTGTCATTATGTTTTGGATTTGTAGATTATGAAAAGGCATTCGATTCTATACACATTTCTTCAGTGATTAAAGCATTGGATCATCAAGGTATAGATCCAGGATATTGTCATATTTTAAAGAATATTTATAAAAATGCAACAGCAACAATTAGATTACATAATTATACTGGAAAAATCAACATTGAGAAAGGTGTAAGACAAGGTGACTCCATATCTCCAAAACTTTTTACAGCAGTGCTGCAAGAAGTATTTTGTGGATTAAAATGGGAAACTAAAGGAATGAAAGTAATTGGAGAGTATTTAAGTCATTTAGATTTTGCAGATGATGTAGTTGTTTTTTTAAAATAATGCTTCAGAGCTGCAGGAAATGTTGCAGGAGTTAGCAGATGAAAGTAGAAAAGTAGGACTAAAAATAAATGTTAAAAAGACTAAGGTAATGTTTAATCGATTTGCTCAAAATATGAAAATAACGATTGATTATGAATAATTATAAGAATTTAACAGTTACAAATACCTTGGTCAAATTATTAATGCAGATGGAAACATAATGGAGGAAATTAATCATAGAATTAAACTTGGTTGGAGTGCTTTTGGTAGAAATAACTTGATACTAAAAGGAAAAATGCCTATGTGTTTGAAAAAATGTTTTTTAACAAATGTGTTTTACCAGTTCTTACTTATGGATCTGAGACTTTGACACTTAATAGAAGAGCAATACAGAGACTTCAGACCACTCAAAGGAGTATGGAGAGATGTATGTTGGGAGTAACAAGAAGAGATCGAAAACACAATGTATGGGTAAGACAACAAACAGGTGTTACTGACCTTATTGTAAAAATTAAAAGATTGAAATGGAGTTGGGCTGGACATGTTGCTAGAAGAAATGATAATAGATGGACAATTGAAATTTTAAACTGGATTCCAAGAGATTGTAAAAGACCCAGAAAGAGACCACATGTGAGATGGATGGATGAAATAAGAAAATGTGCAGGGGTGTTGTGGAAAAGAGAAGCTAAAGATCGGAGAAGATGGATTAAACTTGGAGAGACCTTCATCCTGCAGTGGAATGACAATGATTGATGATGATGATGATGATGACTTGTAAGAAGGAGTAAAGTTTGTGAAAGTTGGAATTAAAAATCTAATGGACCCAAAATAATAAAGAATCATAAAATATGTTCTAAATTTATTTTTGCAAATAAAATAAATTCAGGAATGAAATAAATAAAGCAAAGGTGATTTTTGAAATGTAAAACAACCTTTTAATATTTTGTTATTTTTTATGAGTATTGCATATTTTTATGATATAATGTTATAAAGCAAATACAATATAAAATAAGCATAGGTACAGTTTCATATTTATTAAAATAATGCGGAATACATCAATGACTACAGCTTTTCAGTATAAAGTAATGTTAAATAGGATATGTTGTATTTAATAATCATATTATTGTGAACAACATTGTCCACATAGTCTAGTAATAAATTAACAGTAGATATTTTATATAGTATTTTCAACGTTGCAAAAATGAAAATTGTTTTAGTAAAAATATCCATGCTCAATATTATTATTTTAGTGTTTTCCGTACTATGTTTCAATGGATGTTTTAAAAGGAAGCATAGTTTAAATAATATATAAAGACATGATATGTTAAAATAAGTATAAAGAAATGTAATTTCATCATAAAATTAATCACAAAGTGATAAATAAAATTGTATTGTTTTAATTATTATTATTTTAAATCAGAGTGAAGACTTAAGTAGATTCTCTATTATTTTAAATAATTATAATTAATAAAAAATGCATTACAGTGCAAATTTAGGATATCAAGTGTAAATATTGTAAATATATTGTTATTTTATTTTATTGTTATAATAAAAACTTTGTTAAAATTTGTTTTCAAAAAATTGTGTGTCAGACTATTTTTGTCACAATAAAATGCATCATATTTCAATATATAACATCAGATAGTAGACAGGTCAAAGTGTTATCATTTTGACCTGCCTATTTTGAAATACGAACTCCATTGTATTTTATATATTAATTCACTGAGGGCAGTACTGGCTTATTTGACCATGTGGGTGATTTATGCTTAATATTTGTATATATTTATTTTAGTATAGCATTATGCAGTGGGATTATTTTCTATGTATTTGTGTTAGGTGGTTTAAAGATTAAAATTACTAAAGTTTAGTTTATCTTTATATAATAATAGTAAAACATTTTTGTTTGTAGCAAAATTTAAGATCGTTGCCTGCTAATGTTCAAGTTCTTTGTTTGAGTTTGTTTGTATTTCAATATATAACATCTGAGAGCAGACAGGTCAGAGTGGTATCATTTTAACCTGGCTATTTTGAAATACGACTTCTAATGTATTTAATTTTTTAATTGACAGAGGACAGTACTGGATTTCTTAACTATGTAGGGTGATTTATGCTTAATATTTGTATATATCTATTTCAGTATAGCGTTATGCACTGGGATATTATATATATATATATATATATATATATATATATATATATATATATATATATATATATATAGATAGATAGATAGATAGATAGATAGATAGATAGATAGATAGATAGATAGATAGATAGATAGATAGATAGATAGATAGATAGATAGATAGATAGATAGATAGATAGATAGATAGATAGATAGATAGATAGATAGATAGATAGATAGATAGATAGATAGATAGATAGATAGATAGATAGATAGATAGATAGATAGATTGTATGTTTCCTGTTAATTTAAAGATTTCAGTAAAACCCTTAGAAAAATATAATTAAGAATCTTGGTCTAATTATGTGATGTGTGATACCTTTTTGTTACTTATGAAATTTTTCATTATTTAATTCAAAACATAAAAATGATACTCTGCAGAAAAATGTCTTTAAAACCTGGTCAAAGTTCTGCTTAATCGTCATTCATTAAACTGTAAATCCTATTTTGAATAGTTTTTTATGATTGCTTTATAATTTTGATAAATTCAATTAATAGAGCTATAATAATATATGTCTATCTTATCACCATGTTTGTGAAATGTATATTATATAATAATAATGATTACGATGGAAGTGGTTGGGTCCTTAGAATTTCATTACCTAAATAAAGTGCGACATAAGTAAATTGCTTTAATATTTTTCTTAGTAATTTTTTTTTGCTCTTGAATGTTTACTATCTTTCAAGTTTATCCATGCTGATTTAATATTGCTTTCTATAATTTCCCATGCTTTAACATGAATAAACTGTTGGCTTCATCAAAATTAATTTTAATAATACTATACAGTGATTTATAAAACTTTGTATCTAAAGTAATCACGTTTTAAATTTGTAACTTGTCATTAGCCCTCATTAATGCATGAACCAAATATTTTTCAAATGATATGTAATTTAAGGTTTTTTAATAGACATATTTCCCTTGGGAACATTTCTTTATTCCTCAGAACTTCTAATAAAAATAGTTTTTTCATCAGTTTATCAAATTCAGCAAATTAAAAGTTTTGTTTGATGATTTCAAATTTCCTACACATCTTTTTTTTTGTTCTATCATATTTTTTTTGGTATTTGCATGTGCCTGGTTAAATATATAATATTATTTACATATTTTTATTTATTGTTTTGACTAGTGTTGACAGCATCAAAATCATTAAAGTTCTAATTAATATTTTCAGTATTTTATTTATGTATGATATATTTTTACTATTATCATTAATTTATAAAATAATATAAATATTGTGTGATAATCCCATATTTTCATTGGACTGATATTATAATCTTATCTATTTTATTAAATAAAGTTTGTATTTAAATTTGTTGACCATAATTCTCACTTTCCTATTACACTTTTTAAAACTTCCATAAGATTTATTTTGAGTTATCTTAGTTGATTAACACAAATTCATTTTTTAATCTTGTTATTTAACCAAAATGTAATAGAAACTAATTGATAATATCTTCTCAACTGAAGGTGAATCACCAAACCAGGATATATTAATATGTTTCTATTTAAGGTACCACAGAAGTAACTTTTTTTCATTTTTTTCACATAAATAAAGTCATGTCCATCTTCTAATCAATCTTTTTTTAAAACTATGATTCACTATTTTAAAATTAGGTACCCATAAAAATGTAGACATTTCTTTTCCTTTCTCACTTCTAATTTCAAAACCATATATCTAATATTCTATTCTTTGCATATCAACCTATCAACTTTATTTTTAATAACCGCTATCTCTTCTTCATCAATGTTAAAAAGTGTATTGACTTAAATTATTGTAAAGTTATCTTATTTAATAAAACAATTTTCAACACTGCAATTCTGACAGAAATACTCATAATTTTTTGAAGTTCAGCTTTCCAACTTTTATAGATAAAAAATTTATTTCCCAAAAAATTATTTTCAAAAAAAAATTTTATCATCAAAAAAATAATGTTTTATTTTTTTTTTCAATAAATTGTTTTTCTTTCATATAATTGTTTCCATTATCACCCAGTAAACTTCCTCTGAAAAATTTCCAGATCAATAGTTTTTTCATATATTCTTATTGCTCCTGCATTTAAAAATCAAACATACATAACACATGCAAATTAGCAGGTAATATTGTGATCAGCAATTGTAATATGATAATCTAATTGCAATTAATTTAGACATAACCAAATTTTAATCTGATCTCTTCAAATTTTAAGCACATTTACCTGTCCGTTTTGGTTTGCTTCTGATGATCATATTTACATTTCTGTTTTATTATCTCTTCACTACTTAATATATTCCTGGAGATGCATTTTATCATTTTCTCACCCCAGAAAAAAAAAAAGAAATAAAAAAAAAAACATCAATAGTCTTCAAATTCTTTAATAGTATCAATAACAGAAAAAGAAAAAAAACCTCAAAATTATTAATAAAGATTAAAAAAACCTGATCCAAATAATTTAAAGTAATACGGCTTAAGCTTTCATAACATTATGGTTACAAATACCTTTTTATATAATAGATGTGTAAAAATAAAAATAAAAAAATAGAAGAAAAAAATACATAAAATGAAATTTGCCAATAGCTATGAATATTTGAGAGATAAAGAAAGTGGTTGAAAGTTTTGTAAAAGTATAAAATAACCAAAAAAATGCAAGTGCTAATGATAAACATGAACCTTAGCAAATAGAGGTCATAAAACTCTTGGCATTCATAAAGAGATTTGCATTTTATGGCAAAAAGCTAATCAAAAATAAAAAATGTAAGATAAACCATCAATTGTTAATTTAAAAACTTCAAATGAAACTGTAAAAATTAAATAAGTTAATTTATTATCTCAGTAGCAATTTTTTCATACAATATTACCACCTAGTGCAAGCTATAGTCATCAATTAGAAGTTAAAAAGTGAGCATAAATATTCCTATTGAATGTTTATATATCCACTATGCTCAAGCTAATTTCTGGCTTATGGGTTTCATCAGTGATGAGCCTTGGATTTTGTACCATTGCATATAAGTATTTGGATATAATATATCTCTCCTGCATCCATTTTTAACCCCCCCCCAACTATAGAGCAATCAGCATAAACTGAAAACACACTAACATTTTTAATCCAAACTAATTTGACTTATAGTTATACTGATCTGACACCAGTCCAGTATCTATACATTTATGGGTCTTTTTTTTTGTAAATAACTATAGTCACCATTATCCTTTGACTAGGATATGGATTAAACCATTAAAACATCACACAATTATCTTATGCTTGCACAAGCTGTTAAAACAGTAACAAGATTCCCCATAATAGTAGCATCTAGTTCAAGCTATAGTAATCAATAGATGCCAGAAAATAATTTATAATAACCCTTTCAGAAACTATGTATGTGATATTCACAAATTAGTTTCTAGGTTTTTATCAATGAAAACCTTGGATCTGGTAGTAGTGTACTTGGATTTTTGGATTCCATGTGCCTTCTGACAGCACTCATATTTACTTTTTTCTTAACTATAATATTAAACATCCCAAAATGAAAACACACTGATGTTTTCAATGGAAATTGACTTGCCTGTATTGATTATTAGAATTACACTAAGTGGCACTATTGTGTAGGAAAAAAGCTACTGTCTTAACAACTTATATCTGAATAAGAAAGGGTGATTATGTGATATTTTAATGATTTAATACCAATATTAGCCAAAAAATAATAATGACTATGATTATTAAAATAACAAAGATAACAAAATATATAGACACTGAACAGTTTTCAGATCTGCATGACTACAAAGCAAATTATCTTGGAATAAAAACATTAGTCTGTTTCTGCTAACTTTATTGTTAAAGCAAAAAGATAAAAATAAAGGCAAGATCCAGGTGCACTGTTTACAGATCCAAAGCTTTGGTTTAGAGAGTATTACACTCAACCTTCTAGTATCTACTGATTACTGGAGCTTACACTAAATGATTCTTTAGTGTATAAACATTTTCTATTGCTTTAACAGCTTGTATACACATAACAAGGTGATCATATGATGTTGTAATCATTTAGCTGATATACTAAATACATTTTTCGAACCCATTGATCATTTTAGGAATAACATCAAAAAATCATTTGAGATTGTAAATATCATTTACTGTGAACTATATTATTAGTGAATAGAAGTAAAATAAATGAGTAAAGACAGATAAAGTATATAAAATGTATTAATTATTGATTATGCTTTAGCCAAGTATTTGTTATGGCCTGGTTCATTATTAAAAATAGTGAACAGATAATATTCTTTTCATATCATAGCTCACTATAAAAATAACATTTGCATTGAAAATTAATGTCTCAATTTTCAAGTAAATAATTTTGAGGTTAATAATAGTTTTATTTTATATTTATGACTAAGTTACAAGTATATTGTCATAATATATTAATTATTTAGATAAAGCTCTCATTTTTAATTAATCAAAGTAAACATTTATAATGATATTTTAAAAATAAAAAGATTATATTTCTATTTAATATACTAAAAATTATTTGTCTTTAAAAAATTATAGAGCAGAACAAAGTTAAACAATAGAATATAGTCATGAAAGTGTTAAGAACAATAAAATGGAAATAATAAATTTAGTAGCTAAGAATTAGATGTCTTAATATAAAACAGTATTGACTTTTATGAGACTAAGTAACAATAGATCAGCAGGATTACCTTGCTTTATTAATGTTAGCGGAGTAAAGAATAGAGGATTTTTAGAAACAAGCTTAAAAACAAATTTTAGTAATAGAAGAATTAAGCAATGGTTTGAGAAAAGAAATGACTAAAATTAAGATTACTGTTTATTTTATAGTTGAAAACAAAGTTTAAAATAGATATAAACTTACAAACTATTAGACGAAATATTTATATATGATTATTCTTTGAATCAAATCTTTATTTAAAATTATATTGTTATTACGATTTATATAAAGTTACATAATAAATTTACTTGAACTTTAATAATAGTGATTCTAAAACGAATGCCAGTACATACTTAATAATATATAAATAATGAGGTATTCAAACAGTTTCTAAGATAAAACTTAGTCCGTTTTTATTTTCTGTAGATTGACATGGTAGACATGCATAGTTTTGTTTTCTTTTTCGGTTTTTCTGTAAACACATTGCAATTTTAAGTATTTGATAAAATCTATATTATCAAATTTTGATTTAAGTTAGAATATCTCCACCAAAAATATGGATTTTGAAAACACAAATAAAACTGATAAGTACAATGTTTTTCATCTCTTAGTTATAAGTATCTTATACATATAAGGTATTTAAACTCAGACTTTCAAGCCACTTAAACCATTCACACTATCTAAACTCAGACTTTCAAGCTACTTAAACCATCCACACTATCTCATACTATAATACACATGGCCACACATATGCAAAAAAGATATTAAGTCTGCATTTCTGGCCATGCCTCTTTTATGTATTTAAGTGAATACTGTCCTATACATGAGGGGTCCAAATGACTTGAGGTCAACATAGGTATGATAACAATATTGGCATCAGCATGGGATTTGGGAATTCTATCATCAAATTTTCAATAGTATGGATGGCTGAAGAGTTGGAGATTGGAGTAGGTTAAGGCCTGTCCATTGAAGTATAAGGAGTTGCTATCTTAATATAAATTGAGCATTGATTGTATATATGTATAGGAAATGATAATCTCGACCAACTGATGAGTGCTGGTTTAGCATGAAATACGCAAATTGGTGATTATTTATCTTTTCTACATGCATGTGGTCATGGGTATCAGTAGTATGAGATGGTTGAAGTGGCTTAAAAGTCTGAGTTTAAATTCTCTATATTTACAATTGAGTTGCAGATATAATAGTGCTTGGTATTTCATATCCTAATTAACTTATATCACATTTATAATGAAATTCATTTACCATTTTTCAAATAATATTTCTAGAAATGTTGGTATGTTGTTTTTTCTTTTACTATCTTTGTTATCTTACTTTTTTTCCTGCATGTTTTTTAGATATTTTAATGGTTTATTATTAATATCTATATCTAGGTGAAGTTATTAAAAATGGTATTAGAGACAACTGATCAAAAAGAAGCAGCCACAAATTACTCTCAATAAAAATGTTTGATTTATAAATAAGTAAAAACAAAACTATAAACTAAAATGATTTTTAGTTTTGATAACTTTTATAAACTTAATGCAAAGTTAACTGAATATTCAATTGATGATGTCACTACACAATAGTAAAATCTACAACTGCATGAAAATAATGACCAAAGATTACTGTGAAGGGAAAAAAAATGGATTGCTTACATATTATCATTTTAGGATTATTAAAGAAAATTGATTGGGCAGGAGATGTTAATTTAGGAGATTGTACTAATTATTTCCAGGTTATAGATGCAGATTTTATTACCATACAGGGCTATTTTACATTCATCAATGCATATAATACAGACAGTGAAAAAACTGGAAGCATTTTGTGTAGATAGCTTTCAAACATAAGTTTTAGTCCAATTTATTTAAGTGAAGAAAGCTAAATATTTTATGATCAAGGACAGCAAAATCCATATTTTAGTGAATGAAAAATGTACTTTTAATGATCAATGTATAGGAATATGACAGGTGAAAAGTAAAAAAAAAAGTACTGTTCAATGGTGTAGATTTAAATCCACATAGAAGCAATATATTTTGCAAGTAACTGAATATTGATTATATAAATGATGATTTCCAAATAGTGTCTACAAAAATCAAATTATTATTAAAAGATTCAAAAATCTATTAAATATGAAAGAATATCTGATAACATTAGACAAAATTATTGTTATTTTTCTACAATGCATAATCTTTAGATATCAAAGACAAAAAGCAAAAAGTGAATAACGATTTAAACTATAAATGTAGTTTTTGCAGATATGGGGAAATGAGTATTGAACATATATTTTAGGAGTTTAAAAAATTGCAAAATAATCAGGTTGTATTGGTAAATGGGGGAAGTATGAGCCTTTAATAAATTAGTAAAGTTTTATTCTTCTAATCAGTTAATTTCATGCCATAAATTTGAACAATATGAAATACTTTTTTTTATAAAAAGCTGTTATAATTACCTGAAGGTGTGTGATGATGGTATATTAGATGTGATAATATTTTGGATTATTTCTATCATCACCATTAAATGTGTAAAATTTAAACTTTATTCAAACTTTTCAAATATAAACAATTTGTTAGTAATAACCTGTGTTGTCTATTTGTATGTTATTACTAACATGCTGTTTGTATTTGAAAATATTAGATAAAGTTAATTTTTTTTTCTACATTAAACATTTAATGATAGATAATAGAAGCATTCCAACATATTATCAAAGCTGTTGTAATGACTTAGCATTTCCTTTCTATCCAATGACTGTTTTTATTTTTATTTTTTTAAATTTACATTTGAAACTCAGTTTGAACATATTTCTAATGTCATTTTTGGTATTCAATTTTATATATAAGACACAATTTTTTAGAAATAAAATTTTGTTATCAGTATTTTTTTATAAAACTACATGTACAAGGTTAATTCAAATTTATTTTACATCTTAAATATTAAACCTTCTTCAATAAATTGAGTAAAATAGGCTTCAGGCAATGAAAAACTGTTTCAGACAATGATAAAATATTATTTTATATTCAAGATAGTTTATTGTTTGTTATTCAATCTATTTTTATGTAAAAAACTTAACATACTAACATACAACTTTATATATTATATATATATATATATATATATATATATATATATATATATATATATATATATATATATATATATATATATATATATATATATATATATATATATATATATATCATCAACCATTATCAAGCCACTGCAGAATGAAGGTCTCTCCAAGTTTAATCCATCTTCTCCTATCTTTAGCTTCTCTTCTCCACAACACCCCTTCATACATTTTCTTATTTCATCCATCCATCTCACATGTGGTCTTTTTCTGAGTCTTTTACAATCTGTTGGAATCCAGTTTAAAATTGCAGTTGTCAATCTATTATCATCTCTTCTAGCAATATGTCCAGACCAACTCCATTTCAATCTTTTAATTTTTTCAATAAGGTCAGTAACACCTGTTTGTTGTCTTACCCATACATTGCATTTTCGATCTCTTCTTGTTACTCCCAACATACATCTCTCCATACTCCTTTGAGTGGTCTGAAGTCTCTGTATTGCTCTTCCATTAAGTGTCCAAGTCTCAGATCCATATGTAAGAACTGGTAAAACACATTTATTAAAAACCATCCTTTTCAAACACATAGGCATATTTCCTTTTAGTATCAAGTTATTTCTACCAAAAGCACTCCAACCAAGTTTAATTCTATGATTAATTTCCTCCATTATGTTTCCATCTGTATTAATAATCTGACCAAGGTATTTGTAACTATTAACTTCTTCTAATTCTTCATAATCAATCTTTATTTTAATATGTTTAGCAAATCGATTAAACATTACTTTAGTCTTTTTAACATTTATCTTTAGTCCTACTTTTCTACTTTCATCTGCTAACCCCTGCAACATTTCCTGCAGCTCTGAAGCATTATTTGCAAAAACAACTACATCATCTGCGAAATCTAAATGACTTAAATACACTCCATTTACTTTCACTCCTTTAGTTTCCCATTTTAATCCACAAAATACTTTTTGCAGCACTGCTGTAAAAAGTTTTGGAGATATGGAGTCACCTTGTCTTACACCTTTCTTAATGTTGATTTTTCCAGTAACATTATGTAATCTAATTATTGCTGTTGCATTTTTATAAATATTCTTTAAAATATAACAATATCCTGGATCTATACCTTGATGATCCAATGCTTTAATCATTGAAGAAATGTGTATAAAATCGAATACCTTTTCATAATCTACAAATCCAAAACATAATGACAACTCATATTCGTTTCTTTTTTCTATGACTTGTCTCAATACCTGGATATGATCTATTGTACTAAAACCACTTTTAAATCCAGCTTGTTCTCTTGGTTGGTGGAAATCCAAAGTTCTCTGTAGACGAGTTGTAATTATCTTGGTAAAAATTTTATATAAAACTGATAAAAGGCTGATAGGTCTGTAATTTCTAATATCTTCTTTATCACCTTTTTTAAATATTAATATTATTACTGCATTCTTCCAATCTTCCGGTACATCTTTATCATTTAGACATTTGGTATATAACTTTGCTAAAATTGTTTCTATTTCTTCACCTGCTTCTTTTAATATATCAATTATAATTCCATCATTTCCTGGAGCCTTTCCTTTCTTCATACATTTAATTGCATGTCTCACTTCTTCATTTAAAATTCTGGGCAATTCAGAAGATGTAATAGATATAGGAGGTACTTGTTCTTTATTACTATATAATTCTTGATAATATTCTACCAATTTCATGATGTCATCTCTCTTTTTAGTAATAATTCAATCTTTTTTTTCTTATTGCAGATATAAATTTCCTACTAATACCAAAATGTTGTTTAACATTCTTGAGACTTTTATTTTCTTCTACAGCTTTCCTTGCTATTTCACAGTTATACTTTCTTATATCATTTTCAAATCTTTTCTGTACCATTTTACAAAATTTGAGATATTCAATTCTTTTTAATACAACATTTTTGTATATCTTCATATTCCTTCTTTTCTTCATAAATTTTCTAGTCTCAGTAGAAATTTTATTAGTCAATTGCTGCTTTTTTCTACCAGCTATGTTTGTTGCAGTTTTTAAAAGTGTATCAGTTATGTTCATATTAATTTCATTCAAATCTGAATCATGTTCAAAATCTCCTAACACTTGAAACCTATTTGTAAGTTCTAATTTAAATTCATTAGAATGTTTCTGAAGATTAGGAATATCAACTGTAAATATTGTTTTTCTTAATAATTTTTGTCTCTCTAGTTTTACATTAACACGTAACTTACACCTTACTAATCGAATATATATATATATATATATATATATATATATATATGTTATATATATATATATATATATATATATATATATATAACATGATTTTTTTACACTATACACAGTTTATTGAAATTTCAAACAGTCATTTATGTTTTCACATATCTGACTTTTTTAAATTATCATTTTTTTCTATTTGGCCAATATATTCTGTTAAATTGAAATACAGTGTAAAAAATACAACAATAAATAAGATTTGATATTTCAGTAGTAAGGTTATGGGCTACTCAGAATAATAGTATAATTTAATTTTTGTTAAAATCTTCATTCAATAATAATTATTTAAATAGAATAAGGCAAGAAATTATGGAACTAAATTTGGAAAAAGCATTTATTATTAGGAAAATTTTGAATGACATAGCTAATAAATACAATGACTTTATATTAAAGTGTGTTTTATATCTTTAATGTTAGTCAGAATGCAGTCTAAGATATAAAGTAAAATAAACATAATTTAAATAAAAATAAAATTACCTTAGAAATGAAAAGCAATTCTGAATACAGTCAAAACATCATCAGAAGGAAAGGTTTTAGAAAGGTGATAAATAAGCAAACAGATAAAATAATTATTTTTTTGTCTTTCTAATTCGTTAATATTAAAACATTTAAAAACAAATTGAGACTAGAATAATCAAAATGAAAATAGTGATAACATAACTTATAGCAACATAGTAGCAAAATTATTTATATTTTCACAAAGTCTGTAGAAAATATTAATAATAAATGTAACAGATAATTAAATTATGTATTTTGAATTCTCTCAGTAAATTTTCAAACATTTAAAAATAATAAAATATTATCTGAAAGATTATGTTAATTTATTAATATCTTACATTATTCTTAGAAATTATGAATATCATTTAGGTAGAACTGCAGACTTCTGTTTTCACAATATTCTTCTAAGATCACTCTGATCTAACCTATAAATATTGATAAATACGTATATAGGCTAAAGTATATTACATCATGAAAAAATTCCAGGTTAGAGCATATATTTTCAAAGGTTTTAAAAAACTTAAGATCTATGGTTAAAACATAATTGGAACAATTATTGAGTAATATTATTTTTACAGGAACTATTCCCAAATTTTAGCATATATTTAAACCATAAAAATATTAAAATTAAATAAATCCAGAGAGGAATTAACAAATTGTCATTCATTATTTTTATTGATTGTTTCCTTCAAGCTTTTTGAACCGATCATAATAACAAGGATTTTTCCTACATCATTGCAGCTTATTAAGAATAGGCAGATAGTGATCAAATTAAGGAGCAGAGTAAAGGTACTAGCATAAATAAAGAAATCTGGCATTCATGACAGTTTTGTATATATCTATCATTTTTAAAAGAATTTCAGAAACAAACTTAGATTTGATATGCCCATACATTCTGGCAGAGTGATATTGATGGAGAAGCTGGGTTTGAAGGCCCAAAGCTTAATGTAGGTCATACACAGCACATCAACCTCATAAGTCTCATGTTCTACAGGGAGTAGTGTCCCTGCTTACAAACAATTTGAAAAGTGGGATGGGAGCTTCAGGCTTCCAATGTCCCCAATTGACAAAAAAATCAAGAAATGGAAAAGGTAAAATATCAGAATGAAAAAATGAATGCCAGCAACGGTTATATAATTTTATTATATAATTTTCATATAATATTATTTTAAAGTTTGGAAATTGTCTAACCTCTTGTGCAATAACCTGTTTTCAATCCTGAGTCATTTAACAAATTGTCATGAATAATAACCCTTTTCTATAGCATTAAACTAATAAAATTTATATTTAAATTTGATTCTCATATATGTATTATGGATTACATTAACCCTTTAGGCAATAGCAGCAAAGGATGGACTAATTATATTAATGAAGGTTCACAATCTTTTAAAATAAAATTTTAAAAACAAATCCAAAGCAGAAATTAAGCAGAATTCATGCACAGTAAAAGTTTTTAATTGACTTTAAGAATAATGAATTTAAAATGAAACCAAACTCATGTGATATTTCTATATAATATAAACAAAACTTTATTGATAGGTTTTAAATGAAGTCCCACTTTTTTCCAAATTAAGCAATTATTTTCCTTCTTTTACAAACTCGCGAGTTTGGGGGTTTTTGACATATTAAAAAAAAAAATTTTTATCTGTACATTAAACAAAATACATAAAATCTTAATTGAGCCACACAAAATTATATATATATATATATATATATATATATATATATATATATATATATATATATATATATATATATATATATATATATATATATATATATATATATATATATATATATATATATATATATATAAGTTTAAGCATTAAAGGTAACTGAAAAATACATTACATTAGTAAGGGATTACAGAGAGAGAGAGAGTTTAAAAGCAAAGTTAGCAGAAACTTATAAATTGATATCTGAATTAAGATACAAAAGTTTAACTGCAACTTATGAGAAACTACAGAATAAATTTACATATTAAGGCAACTCTATATTACATGAGGTTACCTCAACAAGCAAGCAGATGCAGTGAAAGCAGTCAGCAATGAAACAGTCATGTTGTATGCCCAGTCAGATGGGTGAAACTTGACCAAATCAGGTAGAGAGTCTTCCGAGAGGCCCAGAGAAAAGTGCTTCTTTTCTACTCACAGTTCATAGCATGAACTTCTGTTGACTTCCTAAAATGTTAAGGTCTGGAAACACTTCCAAAAATTTATTTTACTGAAAGATGTTCTCACTGGATTTTCTAAGTAACTTAAAGTAAAACTGAAAATAACTGACTGAAAAAGTAACTAAACTGAAAATTAACTAAACTGACTGCTTTTGTTTTATTGGCCTCTTTTATACACATGTTAATCCCTCCAAGAATGCAATTTCAGTTGCCCACAGCTATCTCTGTAATATCTTCATTAAATAAGAAAACAACATTTAATTAGCGAAATATTTTAAAAACAAATAAAGCTTTAAATACCATTGGATATATTTTTAAAGATTTGAAAACAAATAAAAAAAGTAATTTAATTAAGATTTATAATTTTAATTAATGAAAACAGTCTGACTATAGATAAAGATAATTTCAGTATTTCGAGCCTTTTCCATTTTACTTTGTTTTTCCATTCCATACTTTAATTAAATACACACATAAAAATATTTACAATTATATAAGAACATCTAATTTTTAGCTGTAAATATTTAGCTTTAAACCACTAAATATATTATTGACCGAGTGAGGTAAAATTCAAAATGTTTAATTGGCCAATTCACAAACTGA
>JAQFVV010012474.1:2845141-2855141 GCA_028023455.1 Epiperipatus broadwayi | reverse complement strand
GCTAGAAACTAAAACAGAAAAAAGTAGGTTAAACAAGTGTAAACAAATTAATGATAAATAGTTCAAAAAAGCAAAGAATAAACAGGAACAAGATGTCCAAAGTTTGGAAATTCAGAATTTTTATTATGATATTTACTTTGATCTGGTGCTATCCAAGATAAATAACAAGATTTCATGAAAGTGTTATCCAATCACAAGCATGAGTAGTGGTGATGAGTATCAGATTCCTTTATTAGATGTAAAACCTTTAAAAACAAATGGTTTGTTCAACTAGTATGTAAGGCCAAACAGAATTGCTAGAGATATTAGACTAGTGATTTACAAAATATAGTTTATGGCAAGGCATGATAAAATGCATCAATCTTTATCTATGTAATATGAAATTTCCAATTATCATAATTATATTCATAATTTTATCTGCTACAAAGAATCACTATGTATCAGAAATAAAAGACTTGATTTTATTGATCAAAATTTATGCTACTTTATATAAGACTATGGACTTATTTTTCAAATAGGCAATTACAATGAAATATAAGGAAGCTAATAAATATAATTATAAGATATTTGTAATTTTGATTTTAATATAGTTATATAAGATTTTTTTACAAAGCATGCATAATTGTACATAATCATTAATTTCATTGTTGTGGTAGTTTGATATTAAGTAACCATGAGTTTTTCATAGGGTGTTCAGTTGGTCATAATAATTTTATGTTAACTGTTTTGGATTGTTTTTTTATTTATTAAGGGTGGGACATGTGATGAACACATGTTGCCATTTATGATGCTTACATGTTGCCATTTATAGTGTTTTTGTAGTGTATAAAAAACTAAATAAAAAAAATAATTAAAGGCTGTATGTTTAATAAAAAATATCTATTGTTTTGAATTAATCTAAAATAAATGAACCATTTATTTCTTAAATTTTAAAATGAAATATTTCAGTTAAAATTATTGCAGAATAACAACAATATCTTATGAGAAATTCAAGAGGAAAACAATCACATCATCTAATGCAAGTATTTATTAAAGAAAATGATTATATTTTGTGTTACCATACCCACAGGAATGATTTCAGCAAGAATAATGAAAAAAATATTTTGATTAAAATTTTGTGTTTATTTACTTTTTATATTTATATTTGAAACATATAGCAAATAAATGTAAATTGTGATTGAGACAACTTATAATGAGATAGCATGGTCTTTCCCCCTTTTATTTGATATATTTTTAATAAAATAAATACTACAAAGATTATGCTAAAATAACCTTGATTTACAGTAACAAAAAGAATATTAATTGGAAAGCCTCTAATGATTCAAATTGCTTATGGATACCTACATATTTGCTTTTGGTAGCAAAAGTAACCAAAGAAAACCTCAATAAAGAATGGACCATCAGCTGGTGTTATATATATATATATGAAAAACAAAAACAAGTTACTCACGTAACCTGCTATCACTTGTTATTTATGTTCAAAAGATGGCGCTTTACCAAAACCACCGAACAAGTGTAAAATTTGTTTATATATATATATATATAAATATATATATAAACAAATATTTACTCTTCCGATCTGATCTATATATATATATATATATATATATATATATATATATATAGAGAGAGAGAGAGAGAGAGAGAGAGATTAAGATGACCATCATAATCAACCATTATCAATCCACTGCAGGATGAAGGTCCATCTAAGTTCAATCCATATTCTCCAATCTTTAGCTTCTCTTCTCCATGTCACTCTTGCACACATTTTATTTTATCTATCCACCTCACATGTGGTCTTTTTCTGGGTCTTTTACAATCTGTTGGAATCCAGTTTAAGATTTTAATTGGACATATATTATCAATTCTCCTAGCAATAAGTCCACCCCATCTCCACTTCAGACTTTAAAATTTTTCAATGAAGTCAGTAAACTGGTTTGTTCTCTTACCCATATATTGCATTTTCAATCTCTTTTTGTTACTAACAACATGCCACTTTCCATACTTCTTTGAATGGTCTGAAATCGCTGTATTTCTCTTCTATTAAGTGTTCAAGTCTCAGATCAATAAGTAAAAACTGGTAAAACACATTTATTAAAAATCTTTTTCAAAGCTATATCATATTTCCTTTTAGTATCAAGTTATTTTTACCAAAAGCACTCCAACCAAGTTTAATTTAATGATTTATTTTATCCATTATGTTTCCATCTGTATTAATAATCTGACCAAGGTATTTGTAACTGTTAACCTCTTCTAACTTATCATTAGCAATCTTTATTTTTATATTTTGAGAAAATCCATTAAATATTACTTTAGTCTTTTTAACATTTATCTTTAGTCCTACTTTCATACTATCATCTGATAATTCGTGCAACATTTTTTGAAGCACTAAACCATTATTTACAAAAACAACTACATCATCTGCAAAATCTAAATGACTTAAATAATCTCCATCAGCACTGCTGTAAAAAGATTTGGAGATATGGGGTCACTCTGTCTTATAGCCTTCTCAATCTTGACTTTCCTAGTATTATTATGTAACATAATTGTTGCTGTTGCATTTTTATAAATATTATTTAAAATATGACAATATATTTGTTCTATACCTTGATGATTCACTGCTTTAATCACTGAAAAAATATTCATAGAATCAAATGCCTTTTTATAATCTACAAATCCAACGCATAATTGCAACTCTTATTCATTTGCACTTTTTATAACTTCTCTCAATATCTGGATATAATCTACTGTACAAAAACTACTTTTAAATCGAGTTTGTAATTTTTTGGTTGGTGGAAATCCAATGTTCTCTGTATACAAGTTATAATCATCTATGTAAAAATTTTGTATGAAACTGATAAAATGCTGATACGTCTGTAGTCTCTACAATCTTCTTTATAACCTTTTAAAATTATTCATATTAATACTGCATTTTTCCAATCATATGGCACATCTTCATCATTTACACATTTGGTATATAACTTTCCTAAAAAAAATCAGTTTCTTCACCTGCTTCTTTTAATACATCAATTATAATTTCATCATTATCTGGAGCCTTTCTTTTCTTCATACATTTAATTGCATCTCTCACTTCTTCATTTAATATTCTGGGCAATTCAGAGGATGTAATATATATAGAAGATATTGATTCTTTATTACTATATAATTCTTGATAAAAATCTTTTACCCAATTGATGATGTCATATCTCTTTTTAGTAATAATTCCATTTTTATTGCAAATATACATTTTCTACCAATAACAAATGTTGGTCTACACTCTTGAGACATTTAATCTCTTCTACAATTTTTCTTGTTTGTTCACATTTATACTTTCTTATATCATATTCAACTTTTTTTTCACACCATTTTAAAAAGTTCATGTAATTCAATCATTTTCAATGCATCATTTTTGTATAACTTTTTATTCCTTCTCTTCTTCATAAATTATCTAGTCTCAGTAGAAATTTTATTGGTCAATTGCTGCTTTTTTCTACCAGCTTCTTTGTTGCAGTTTTTAAATGTGTATCAGTTATTTTAATATTAATTTCATTCAAATCTGAGTCATGTTCAAAATCTACTAATACTTGAAACCGATTTGTAAGTTTTAATTTAAATTCCTTAGAATGTTTCTGAAGATTATGAAAATCAACTGTAAATATCGTTTTTTGTAACAATTTGTGTCTCTCTAGTTTTGTATTGATGTGTATCTTTCATCTTACTAATCGATAATTACTTTCTGTGTTAAATTTATTAAGAACATTACAATCTTGAAATATGTATTTTCTGTTAGTCAAAATGTAATTTACTTCTGCTATACCTTCATTTGGATACTTCCATAGCCATTTCCTTTTAACATTTTTCTCAAAATAAAGAATTCATAATATAAAGTTTTTCTTTTTCTGAAAACTCCACAAATCTATATATTCTCCATTTCTATTACCATAACCAAAATTATCTGCAACACATTCGTTTTTAATTTGTTTACCAATTCTAGCATTATAGTCTCCCATAACAATTTTAAATGTTGTTTACTCTAATCAAAAGCCTTTTGTACAACCATATAAAAATATTGTACTACTTCATCACTATGAGAACTTGTTGGGGCATAAACCTGAAATATCTGTATTTGGTATTTGCTATTAAGTCTTATTACTCATCTTGCCATTCTGTCCAGTACTTTATCATTCTCCATGCTGTTGTTCTTTCACTTTTTATTTATAATTAATTCTACTCCACTTGTATTTCCAATATATGTACCTTTATAATAGGGTACATGTCCACTTTTTAAATCAATTGTTGCTTCACCTTTTCTTCTAACTTCACAAAGTCCAATAATGTCCCATTTCATATAAGACAGTTCTTCTTTTAATTCTTGAAATCTTCTGCCACTTGAAAGTGATCTGCTGTTCTAAGTAGCTAAAAAATGTTGTCATCAAATGGTCGCCTGGATTCACAATCAGGGGATTTTTAGCACCTTTCACCTTTAGCCTCCACCCATTGCATGAGAATAAGGGCTATGATTTATTTTTGTCTTTCATAATTGTTTATGTTTTGGAAAAAATATTTATCATTTACACAAATATTTATTTTTCTTTATCAGGCAACTGAGTAGAAACAGCATGATGGTTTTTGATCTTAAACTCAGACATAGAAAACCAATTAGCTCACCACACTGGTGAAGGCTTGTTGGTGAGCAAAACATCCATGTGTGTATACTATATAAATAATCACATAGTAATAACAGTTGCAGAAAGAAGTTTACTATTAACTGAAAGGAGACACTTTTTGTCACAAAAAGCAAATATTATTTATGTTACTATAAGTCAATTCCAGTAAAAAACAAACCATTATTTATAATTTACTTTAATCTTTTTTGCTAAGGAACTAACCACCACACTCAATTATGTTGATTTGTTTAAAAAACAACATATTAAATGAAGTTCAATTAATTACTTTAAACAATTTTTTTCAAAATAGAAATTTCATTTTAAAAGAACTCCAAATTCACTCAATAAAAAGAAAATATAAATTATTCTTGAATTTCATTGCTTATAATTTTTAAACATAATTATCTACCTATTTTCATTTATAAATCATAAAAAAATAGAAGTTGTTCTTAAGAGAAAAGAAATTTGTTCAAAATAGTTATTTAAATTGAAATTAAATATTTTAAGAAAATATAAAATTATTAAAAATGTATTGTGGCAAAACACCATTTATCGTGTGATAGAATGCTGATATTTTAACCTTTCAATAGGATTCAATGCATTGCTGCATCAAAGGCTTTGGATCACTCTAAATCGGGTATTTTTTGAGCTATAGTGATGTTTTTATACCCATTGGAAACTTTAGAAAAAGTTCCATAAGATGCTGCCATCTCTTGAATTATTTTACAAGTAAAAAATCAATACTAGGAGAGTTTTAAGTTGAACAAAAAAAGAAGGCCAATGCTGATTGGTTGGATAATCTATTCTCAATTCTTATTGGCTGATGATTTCAAGAAATATTTTTTCACCACTGAAAATGAAAATATATGTTTTAGAGTGTATTTTTTATTAAATTTCGTATTTATTATAGATTATCTGCTGAAAATATAGTTATTTTACAAAAGTATTAAGGTTTTATTGTAAATTAAAAATTTTACTAAAAAATTCTTTAAAAATTTGTAACAGTAAATCTGGGAGGGATATAAATGATGTATACACTGCTAGTAATTTGTTTGTAATGTTTTATTTGATTTTTCAACTTTTGAATATTTTTATAAAATAAAAATATATTTTTGAAAAAAACATTCGTTTACTTTCCTAACATTACAAATAATTAATATACTTTTTGAAAATGAAACTAAAATTAAATATATATATATATATTAAAAGATGAAAATATTTCTATAAAAAAGTTTGTCAATTGACCAATTAAAACTTTCAGAGTTTTATCTCTCTTGGCCAATGATGAAGTGACCTACGGAAAGGTTAATCAAAGAATGTAAATATTTTAAGATGTAAAATTATTAAAAAATATATTGTGGTAAAACATTATTTATCATAAGATGAAATGCTGATGTTTCAATCAAAGTATGTAATTATATTTGTTACACAATGTCTAATATATATATATATATACATATATATATATATATAGACATTGTAAATATATATATATATATATGATATGTAATATATATATATATATATATATATATATATATATTGGTATTACATCCATATTATTTTCAATGCCAAGTTAATTGGTTGTGAAGTAATCTGGACAAAATGTCAACAACACACAATTTAAGGAATTCTGGTAAACATAATATTTTGATTGCCTCTGCAATGATTGTTGTACAAGAACATGAAACTTTATTATTAAAAAAGCATTCTTCACCTTATCATGAAAGGGAATAGGACAATATTTTCTGAAAAAAAAAAACATTTTAGATTTTATTTGTGTGTTATATATTTTGCCATCTAAATTTTATTTCTTTTGTTTTCAAAATCATTCATGCTGGGAGTACTTCATTTCAGAAATTATTTAGATGAAGAGAAATAGAAGATCATTATGTTACTTTTTTTAATTTTGGTTACTTAATAAAATTTATGTCTTCCATTTTTTTTAAAAAAAACAACATTGATTGAGGTAAATTTAAGACAAACTCAATCTGGATGTAAGAGTTTGTTATTCTCCAAATTTGTCTGCAAAACAATATTGGTATTTGTTTAAGTAATTTCCTAGTTTATTTTCTTTAATATTTCAATCCATAGTGTAATTAGTTCAATATTATTGACTCATCATCATAGAAACATATATCGTGATCAGATTATTTTAGTTTTTGTAGTACACCATTTATGGATGTGCATGTATGCTTGTGCCATTTTCAACTTCATTTTCATTCATGTACTTTATTATACTACCAGATATCTTGTTTCACAGCAAAACATTTAATTTCTTAGTCAATAGCTTGAATAACCAGCTTAAACACATTGTAAATGAATTAGTAGATCACTGGACCAGTGGATTATCAAACAGACAAATACACTTACAATTATTTTATTTGTTAAAATAAATGTTTTTTTTTACTTTAGAAATCTAAAATATATTATTCTTAGTTCAATTTAATATTTTTTAAAGAAAAAATGATTTTCTTTTTTTTTTCAAGGAGAAATTTCTTGCATATTTTGTAAGTAATTATGTCAGTACAGTGGGAGGCATAAACTTTGAAATACAGTTGATTTTTTGAATGACCTTGGATTGATGGAAGAAACAAATGCTTGAGTAGTAATTTGATATAAAAGGGGGTACTTTTACAAAAAAGTGGCTTTTCTGATTTCAACAATCTCTCTCCATAAAAGATTTTTATTAGTACATTTTTTCTCTACAAATTGTTTCTTCCATGGTTCAAACTTAAAAGTAAAAACTTCTATTAATTTTCTGGATGAAAACAGCTCAGAAACTACTGAGGAAAATAAAAAAATTGAAATGCAGATGTAAACAGCTTTAAAAATAAGGTATATCTTCTCTACACTTTTAATTGACTAATTTAAAATTAAAATCATCATTTGGGGTGCATATGTGTGTTTATATTTTAAATTTGCTTTGCCTAACACTAATTTTTAATATTAAAAAAATAATTGAAATGAGTGTTTATATTTCAAATCTTCTTTGCCTAAATTTTATCTCTAATATTAAAACAATTGAAATGTGTGTCTAACTTATAAGTTTGATATGCCTAGATTTAATATCTAACACTAAAGTAATAACTGGCATGTGTGAATTTTACTGTTATTCTGGAAAATTTATGCTGAACTCTTTCATAAAACACTTCAAATACTCTTTGTTGATAATTTTACTAGCTATAAATGAATAAAGTTTTAACAGAAGGATGTGTGTGAATAACTTATTCTATCCTGCTTTATTATTATTACTGATAAAAATTTATACCTAACCATTTGCATCTTTAGATATAAGAAACAAAATATGTGACACATAATTAATGAATTAACTTATCTCTGAATGTACTTATAACTGAATGAGTGGGAGAGCATGGAATCTAGATGTTGATATTTGCATTTTATTATTGCCCCTCATTTACATTTGATTTTATTTATTTATTATTAAAATACATTGTCAATAAATTTACATAGATTTAAATGGATTTTATGAACTCAGTAGTTAGTGCCTAAGGAATGACTCTTAAAAATTTAGAACAAATGGTGAATAACTATAATGAATTA
Organism: Epiperipatus broadwayi; assembly: GCA_028023455.1. Taxonomy (NCBI): domain Eukaryota; kingdom Metazoa; phylum Onychophora; class Udeonychophora; order Euonychophora; family Peripatidae; genus Epiperipatus; species Epiperipatus broadwayi. Next base: position 2,846,910 of record JAQFVV010012474.1, on the reverse strand, counting down.
AATAATAAATTATTGATCATCTTATGCAGAAATAAATATTTATTTGTCATAGTGAAAAGTTTCATGTGATATTGACAGCTGTTTTATTAGTTAATTACTAAGAACTTTGAAATGCTCTCCAATTACATCCAATTAATATCACTTGTCTCCCTGCCAGAAATTGTTGGGTTTATCCATATCTATCGTTATACAAGGGCTCATCATCATTTTTGTACATGACCAAGATGTGTCATTTACAGACTGTAAATTAACTTTTATGTTCCAGCTAAACAAAATAAAGCTTTAATGAAAATTATTTTCATTTTTGTTAGCATTTGATAGATAGGTAGATTAAATATTTGTCTTATATTTTTTATTATTATTTAATTATTATTTCTCTCTTCAAGAACATCTCAGAAATGTATAATATGGAGAAATATTATACTGGGTAATTAGTTATTATTGTATACTTGTATTTCTATATGTGATGTTAGCAATAGAAGTACACATTTTCTATTAATGAGTTAGCAGCTTATTTTGGAAAAGGGGTAATTGCATAAAATTTATTGCTTTATCCTTGCATTTTTAAGAAGTTATGAGGTTCATTTCTCAATAAATTTTTGACTCAAATTTAAAGATTTGTAGTTTGTCACAAGTAAAACTTTTATTTCAATCATTGGTTAATGTCAGTTTTAATAAAAAGTTAATTTATATTTGCTTTGCTAGAATGATAGGGTTTATTTATTAGTAACCATTGTACTATAAATTTAAACATTTATAATTCATCAAAAATGAGAGATTCATTTTTTATAACTTAATAATTAATGTCATTACAATATTTCATTATTGAATATGATTTGAAATTATTTTATTCATTATTATGCTTTTATACCTGTTATTACTTAATCCAGTTATTTAATTGTTGAATTGAAAGAAAAAATAACTTAATTTTCATCAGTTTTGGATGATGAAATGTGCAAAAAAGAAGTGGAAAACTTAAGGATTTATTTAACAATGATTTTGTTATTTTTTATGTTTATATTGAAATATATTTAGTGGCTGTGCAGAAATAAATTGTTTATGTTATACATTGTAATGTAAGGAATTAAGAGAACTCTCCCTTAATTTATTTGAATACTTGTCATGAGTGTATTATATATTGTATTGTCAAGGATTGAGAGAGCTATTCCTTAGTGTGTTGAAATACTCATCAGGAGTGGATTATATTTTCCAGATTAAGCAATTATGTATTTTATGATAGTTATAGTATGTGAAGTCAAGTAGTGTATTCCCTTGTTTTTCGGTGATGAGATGATATGCACACCAGCATTTACACCTTATAATTATGGTAGGGAGTCACTGTGTTTTGGTATTTAATGGATTAGAGTTAAGAAAGTATTCTTGTCTCTCATGTAGTCATGTGGAATGTTTCCCATCATTTATTCATAGACAAGGGTGAGATAGTTTGCTGTTAAGAAAATAAAATAAATGTAGAATTGATTTTTCTCACAGAACATCTGAAGTAGAGTTAGTGTTAAAGCTTGGTTGTCCATGACATCATTTATATTATGACATTTTATCCCAATTATATAAATAAACCAATTGGATTTAACTATTTTAATTATTTTGTAACAGGTAGCATAATTGAGAAAAAATTGAGATGCATGCATGGAATATTATTAATTTGGAAGATATGGAGAAAATGGATCATTGATATGTAACTCTTTAATCATTGTTTCAAATCATATTGGTTTTATACCATCAACTCTCAAAATGTTTTGTCCTCATTT
>JAQFVV010012474.1:2800141-2842641 GCA_028023455.1 Epiperipatus broadwayi | reverse complement strand
ATGTGATAAATAAAATCAGATTTATCATACATTTGATTTTATAGCTAATAATCCAGTTATAATTCCATTTCTCTATATATAATGTTCTACTGATACTAAAATGATATTTTTTATGTGAGTAAACATTATTAGAATTCAGTTTATGTGCTTAAACTTAATTATATGATTTTCAGGTTGGATTATTTATTTATTTCTAACTATTACTTAAAAAATTTTAATATCAAAAACAAATAATGAAATTGTAACTTTAAATTAACATATCAATACCAAATTATTTTTGATTAGTATCTTTTCAAGTATATTTAACTTGATAGTTATATTTATATATTGGATTATTTTCAACATCTTATATTATGTATTGAATGTCTTTAGAAAAATAAAACTTTATTTAAATTTTCCAATTACATTCAACTGCTAGTAAATAGTTGAGATGTAAATTTATATTGAAGAAATATTGCAAACAATTTTATGCTTATTTTTTTTTTTTTTTTAAAATATACTTAATAATGCTTACAATATTAATTATTATACTATGTAATATGTATTCTTTGACATTATATATTTGCTCTTTATTTATATGATCCAACTATTTACTCTTAAAATGATGTTTTGTTATTACATGGAATAACCATCATGCATGTGAAAGAAGACAGAGGAAAGTGTTAGTAAAACTATTTTCATCAATAAAATAAGTGTCTGATATAATATTCAACTATTCAGTCCATAGAAGATTGGGAATGCTGATCTGAAAAAAAAAATTGAATAATAATTAATGGAGAATATTAGACACTATACATATCCCAATCATTCTTCTTGTGGAAAGTTGTTTAAAATTGTTTTACTGAGTTTCATATCTAAAATACATCAGACTTAAAATATAAAAATGTTTTAAAATGGCTCACTATTCTATGGTTGAAAAATTGATGCTCAAGAGTTCCACAGCAATAATATTCCATATAACAAAATTTCAAAATTCAATAACTTATAAAAAAATGTTTTTTAGTGCCTCAATATCATTGTTTTCTGATCAATATTTTGTGGCAACTATTCTTTTTCAAGACACCAAGAAATTAAATGAAATATTATCCTAAGGTTATGGATATTATACTAACATGTTAAAATTTTCAAATATATTAAGATAAATTTATTACCTATTAGTTCAAATAAAGCATACTCACATTGAATACATCCAAATGATTTTGTAATTCTCAAAAAATTATCTAACTTTACCAAAACAATTACAAAAAAAAAAAAAACAATATCAAATTTTATTTATGTCATTAGACATAATTTTGATGATAATTATGATAATGATTATTATCTCATAATTTGTCACACATTACACACAAATAAAATATATAGATGGATTGAATTTAAATGCAACTTAATATTATTTTAAAATGCATTCATATTATTTAAATCCTTTTGTTAAAAATAATTAATTTGAAATATTAGATGTAGTAAATAAAACATGTTATCTCATCTTTCAAATATATAGTTTCTAAATAATAAATAAATAGATATTGATAATTAATTGTTTAGTTTATATACAATACTTTTACACAACTAGTAAATGTTTTTATCAACAAACATTTTAAAATATAAAATGATTTTAAAATAGTATATTTTTCATTTTAGAAATGTCAATTTGTATTAATATGATGCTTTTTAAATTTAAATTTAAAATTTATTTTCATATATAATTTAAAAATACTTAAAAAGTAACATCTAATAAATTAAGTTACATAGTCAGATATAGATAAACATAAATACAATAATAGCAAAACATTTATGAAAACAATTAGATTGATTCTTGCTTTTTTAGAGAAAGATAAAATGTATTTAGGACAAGATATATTCGTAAATTAATTTTATTATTGTACCAAGCATTCCATATACTTTATTTCTCATCAACAATATAAAATATGACTTATTTATTGGAAGCAATAATGCTCTATTAAAATATGGAAGCAAAAAATTTTAAAATTTAAATTTGTTTCACAATTATTAAGATGACATTTGTCTTTGCAGAAATAAAATAATGGAAATATATTGATGAATAAAAAATATTCTTGAATTTTGAATTAATTTTTCCATTTTTTTAAACATTTATAGAAAGACAATTTTCATCATAAAAGCAAAATACATTAATTTTATTTAAGAAAGGATTTTGAAATTTGAGATTACTTTTCTATAAAATTCAATCATAAATAATGTATACATTTTATTATTATGCATTTTCCCAAGTATTTTTAACAAAATATGTTATTAAAATGAATGAAACTTTTATCATAAAAATTGGTGAAAATTCCTCATGCAAAATTATAATTTAAACAGACTTTTTTTTAAAAATGAAGGTAAAATATTTTTATGAGAAAGCGAGTAGTAATATTTTTCATATTTAAAAAAAAACTGTTTAAATTTAAATTTAATATTTAAAAAAACTAAAACTTCACTCTTTTCTTTTAACGTTAATTCCATGCAGATCTACAGTTCTGACTATTGGAAAAATTACTATTATTATCGTTTGAAACATTATGATATTTAAAATATAAACTTGTAGAAATTTCGAGTTATTTTATGCCTTTTGAACTTATTCATTCTAGAATATAAAACATAATAAAAATCACAAAAGAAATTAAAAGGTACAATAAAATGCTTTTGTTTCATTTTTCTAATAGAAATTTTGACTTCAGATTATTCTAACAAAATATACACTTTGCAGCAGGAGAAGAATTCCTAGAATTTTATTTCTTAAAATAGTTCACTTTAAAAACTTAACTTCTGAATTTTTTATGATCTTTCAATAGATAGTAATAAACGCAAGCTATGAAGAGAATTTAAAAAATTAGTGATTTTTCACATACCACTTACAGTATATACACCTATTTTAAACAAATGTTGGTTTTTAAGATTGATTTTCTGAAATTAGCACTGCTTAAAACTATTATTTTAAATTCTATATAGCATCTGTTTTTATATTATATCTCATTATTTGATTTTAATTAAAGAAAATCACATTTTATCAAATAATTTTTTTTTTAAATAATTTGTTGGAGTATGTGGGTGAAAGGTATGCACATATACATACACACATTTCAATTTCACCTACTTGGATGCAATATTAACAGAAAATTACACTTTATATATTACAAATATAATTTGTGTATAAATAATGTTTTATACGTATTGTAAATAAATGAAACTATTGACACGTAACTAATTATTAGAAAATGAAAATAATTATTTTTTTAAAGATTGTCTTTCTCTTGTACTATCAACTTTATTGTGTCTGCTAACTCAATCCCAATATTTTTGGAACAGGATTGTCCTTTGATAATTCTATATAAGTTTATCATGTATCACATTAATATTACATTTTTCCTGACTATATATAATAATAAATATGATAAAAACAAAGTGTCACTTTATTAGCCAGGATATTGCAACAATCTTTTTTAATAGTAATTCTTATATTGCAAGAATTCACCATTCATTTATCTGCTATCTGCATAATTTTTGTTTAAAAGGTTTATTTGATATTTAATCATGCTAACTTTATTGCTGAATGGCTATTTGATGCTTACATAGTATGCCTGCTGGAAGCTTGCCATTTGTATTTATTTTAAATAATCAATTTTCAGGGACTTCCAACACATGGTATAAACAATATGGTTGAATCTAACTTATCATATTTAATCTTTATTTTTATTTTATTTATTAAAATGATAAAGAAACACAAGCCCAAAGGGTTTTAAAATTTTTTGGTAATGTAAATGCTGTAAAGAAAATAAAACAAGATTAAGTAAATTATAACAATCATGGTTATTCATGTCAATGGACAGAGAACATTTTTTAGGCAGGCACTATCTCATATTTTTGAAAATATTCTACAACATCTTGTTCTGTAGATGGAAGATTTCAAATTGTAATTATATTTTCAAAAACAACTAGGCTAAAAAAAATGTTAAAATGACAATACTTTTAGTTAATGAATGTTATAAAAATCATGATAATTTTTGCTAAGTATTAATCATTTTTCAAGTGCTTATATTAGAATGTTATGTTGTGGATGCGATTTATTAAAAATATATCTAAATATTTTAAATATTAACATTAAATTTAAAATACATAGGCATTGTATTTTAAATAAACTATTTTCAGGGTCAAAGTTTTGTTTACAGTTTGTTCCTCACAAAATTATTTTCTTGAACATGGTTGAAATATTTGTTGTTTGTTTTTTTTTTTCCCAAAAATTATTATCTTGAATATGTGTAGTTTATTAGATTTAAAAAATACTAACAAATGTATTTTAAATTGAATGTTCATTTTAAAATATTTGAATATGTTTTTTTTAATAAATTCCATTCACAAGATAGTTTTCAAACATTAACACATGGTGAACAATTAATATGTGGCTAAAATTATTGTGACTTTTTTAACATTTATTCACTTAAATTATTATTTTTTAACACTTTCTTTTTTATATTTTATCATTTTGGGAAGTATGATTAAAATTTGGAATCTTTCATCATCAGAACAAGATGCAGTGGAATATTTTCTAAATTACAGGAAAGTGCCTACCTGAAAAGTGATGTATGTCTGCCAACATGAGTAACCACAACTGTTATAGTTTGCTTACCCATGTTTTATTTTTCTATTGCATTTACATTACCACAAAAATGTTTACTTGCAACTCTTTGTACATATGTGTTTTTTTTTTTATCATTTTAATAAATAAAATAAAAAACAAGTAAATATTAAATATAATAACTTAGAGTCAGCCCTATTGTTTATATCAAGTACTGGAAACCTTTAAACTGGATTATTGAAAATAAAGATGAATGGCCAACTTTTTGCAGGCAACTATGTAAGTACTATATTCTTACTCACTTGAATTTTAATTCTTCTGTATAATATAAAATTATTCCCCTATTTTCGTTTCCAATTTCTAATTAAGCATTAAACATTGACTTCTTATGTTGATCTCACATGCTTAATTATTTTAAATAAACAAATATATACCATAAAAATAGGATATATATATATATATATATATATATCCTATTTTTATGGTATATATTTGTTTATTTATATGGGAAATATATATATATATATATATATATTTCCCAGAATGCAAATAAAATAATAGCAAGCTGTACTATTAATAATAATTTATTAACATAATAATGCAAAGGTAGAAACACTGCCATACCACAGGTATAAAATATATATCATAAAGCTAAAAAAATTGAAAAGATGCAATTGTCTCTGCAACAATCACCTTTATTACTATTGTTTTTTTCACCCAAATGAGATAAAATGTCATTTTGTTGAAATGTCAGTATTTTATTTTATTTTACTTTTTTCAGGAAACTCATTTTATAAAAACATATGATTATGAAAACATTTCTTTAATATATATATAAATATGTACAGTTATGTTATCTTATAATGTGATTATTGAAAAACATACAATAAATTAAGTAACTAGATTTAGCTAATAAATTCAAGCGTTTTAGTATTATGAATGTAATTGATTTTTAACAAGAAGCAATCAATAAGTGACATGTTCTGTTTATAATTCATCTTCTCAATTTATAATTCCTAAAAAGATGTAATAGGATCTTAAGAATAACTCTATTATTTTTTTCTCAACATTACAAATATCTTAAAATCTTTAGAACTTGTAATCCATGACTGTTTAACCTGATCTGTTCACTGCAATAAAGCACAACTATGTGGCTAATATTGTTCTACTTTTTTTTTAGTGATAAGCTTTTCAGTAGTATTGAATCTTTTTTTATGTTTACACATTTATGTTTGTGTTTTGCTATTTAAGCAAACCATTGTCAGTTAATAAAGTTGCCTCTTTATGTTCATTATTTTTTATGCAACATGTATACAATGTAAAAATAAAATATTTTCCAGCAGCATAATTTATATTCTTTGAGTATTGAAAAATTTCGTTTTTCTGATATTCACTTTGTCTTGCAGTATGAAATACTTATAGTATCTATTCAAATTTTTCTAAGAAATACTTCTTTTCTTCAATTTATGATTTTATGCATTCAGGAATAAATTTTTACACATTATTTTTTTTATCTTTATTGATCAGATATTTATTCCATTTATTAATTTGTTCAATTGTAATGATACCCTTTATTTAATAATTAATAATCTAGTGATTTATATATGTGTATATGTAAAATTGTAACAGAAATTAATCTTCACAAATGGACTATAAAATTAGCACATACTCTCCCATCAATAATTATTTAAAACTATAGGTGGTATATCTATAGTTAAAGCTTATTCTTCAAGTAGACCTACAATAATTGATTACACCTAAATTAGGGCTTGAACTTGAAATGAGTCATTTTTAAATCTACATATTATTTACACAAGATCAATTTATATATCACACCAGAAAATAGTTCTTTTTTTCATTTTTTTATTATCTGTGACACTGAATCTTATTAGTGTTTATAAAAGTAATAATTAATATTATAGCAGTTTATGTATATGTAAAATTGTGGAAGAATATACAATTTAATAAGATTCAGTATCACAAGTAGTTAAAATGAGAAACTTTTTCTGTCTTGTAATATATAAAGTGAACTTGTTCAAGTAATATGCAAATTTAAAAATCAGACTCATAAATTCAAGCCTGCTCAGTTTTAAACCAGTTATTGACAGGAGTGTGTGTGTCAATTTATGAAGTGCATGCACAAAGAGTAGTTAGTTTCCTTCACAATTTTACACACACACACACACACACATATATATATATATATATATTTGTACACACACACACACATATATATATATATATATATTGCTACATTATTAATTATTACACATATACAAAGAAATAAGATTCAGATCACTTGTAATAAAAATAAGAAACTTTCTTAAGAAGTCAAGCTCATAATAAGTTCAATCTCTAATTTAGGTGTGGTTAATAATTAGTGATACACTATATTATAAATATTTTCATTTTATATGTTGTTGTTTCTGTTTCTATTATAAAAAAATAAAGTTTCATTCTTTGTTTTTGTTATTTATGTTGACAGAATTATTTTTACATTTATTTACAATGTTTCTATATATTTTTTGAATTTTTATATTAAGTATTGCTGTTAATTCATTTATGAATTGTTTTATATCATATTTTTTTTCGTTGCAATATTTACAATATTTATTATTCTTATATTGAAACTTTCTTAATTTAATAATTTTATGTACCATAGTCGTTAGATGGAGGAGGAATAAATTTTGACTAGATTTGTGCAAATTTTATAGTTCAACTGTTTATTTAATCTGCATATTATCATGTTCAGGTATTTATCAACTTATTGCTATTACATTTTTCTATAATATTTTTTACATTTTTAAATTGTTTAAAATTATTTACAAGAAAGTTTAAGATATTTTATTATTATTACCAATTATAACTAATACATCAATTTATGAATAATTACCTCATCTTAATGGTATAAAGAGAAATGACAATATTGGTAGATACATGATAATCTTAGATTCATTCTTTAACTTAATGAATAACATTTCTTTGGTGTAACTTTCACTAGATCATTCTTATGGTAGGTGGGGCTGGTTTTTATACTTTTTAACAACTTGTGGAAGGATATAATCATAAACATATTACATGTATATAAAAATGTATGAACCCCAAGATGTAAATTTTGTGCTGAAGCAGTACTAATCATTTGCATCAAATCACAATCTCTTACATATATCTTTATCATTGTTCAGTAAATTAATAATTTATGTTAGTCATTTATTATTTAGATAATATCTAGAATAATGAATGAGTAATAAAAATTATTAATATTCATCATTTATCTATTTTACAATATGTACTCTTGTATAGAGAAATAAAATCTTTAACAATAAATTTTATTAAATTTATGATATTTTATTGCTGTCTTTTAAATTGTGTAATTATCAATAGATTTATATATATCGATAAACAACATAGTAAATTGTCATACGTTTACTTAATTTATGACATTAAGTGAAATAAATTATAATGAGTTGTTTTAAACTTTCATAATTTATTGGTATCTATTAATGCATCAGCTATATAAGTTTTAAAGTAAAGGGAAAGTATATAGTGTTTTATTACTGAAACTACATAAATAAGTATATTTGAAGTATGATTTGATTTTAATGTTCACTTAATACTTTATGTAAAATTGTGGACTTCAATATTGAGATTTATAATAGACTTATTTAAAAGGTTAAAAAATAGGATATATGATAATAGTAATAGTATTACTTCAAATAGATTAGTCTTAATTAAGTAGATTGTAGTTTACTTACTTTGCAAAGCCAATATAATGCAGAAGTGTTTTATAACAGTACATTTAATATTACATCAAGAATTGAAGAATATACTAGTCAATCTTCTGACTTTCACATATTTTCAGAATAGTATGAAACATTCCTATATTTTTTAATTATGATAGGAAACATTATATTTTTAGATTGTTTATAACTATTGTGGTGTACTTGATTTTTTAAGTAACAACTATCCAAAATAAAATAATAGGTATTTTTCTATCATTAGTTGCTAAAGCAATTTAATATCTTATATATAAAATCCTTAATTTCTTTGTTGTCTAACTGATGAATGAATGTCTGATCATGACAGAGCCACTACATCTAGGAAAGGAATAATTCTGCCTTTAAATAAAAAAGTCTTGGGAAAAAATCACTACAGTACTCTTAACTGCAGTGTTATAGCACATATTTGACAGTAAATGTTCCAATCCAGTTACAGAAAAAAACACAAACACAGATTTCTACTTTAACATTAAGACACTCTGTATTTTCACAGTTTGTCAATTCCCTAATTATAGTTCAGAGGAATGGCATACTTAGTAATATTATTTAATTTTATATATTAAAAATGTTTAATAAAAAATATATATTTATGTTAAAACTTTAAAAATATTGTTAAATCAACCAATTAAAAAATATATTACAAATACTATATTTAATAAAAAAAAATTACAAAAATGACCAGCATTTTTGTATTATATTCCAGCTAGCTGCAATTTATAATTTGACATTAAGGTGCTCCAAGCTTTCAAATTCTGTCAATCCCTATAAATTAGTAATGTTTAATAAAATATCATATTTATATTAAATCTTTAAAAAAATATTACATCAATCATTTAATTAAAAATATTACAAATATTATATTTAATTATAAAAATTGCAATAAACAGTAATAATTAATAAAGCTAAAAAACAACTTATGATTATGGTGGTCATAACAGACTATTGGGGAAAAAAAAATTATTCAGAAAACAATCCAGTAAATATAAATTATAACAAGTGTATTTAAAAATGTAAATTTTAATTTAATTTTATTACAATTTGGAAATTTATTTATATAATATTTAAATGTTTTGTTTAATTTTCATTAAATCTTTAAATTTTTTTGTTAAACATCCAATTACTACAAAAACAATCCCACATTAATGATGGTTTCTGTGATTAAAAACCACTAAAAAAAACTGGTTTTAATTACAGAGATATAGTATTTAAATGTGAAGACAATGTGATTACAGTAAATAAATTTATATTTTAAATGTGACATTTTGAGGCGAAAACTACCAAAAGTAACATATTTATATTTAGTTTGGGTTAACATATTACTACATTTATGTCAAGAATTAATAAAATAATGCTTGCCATTCAGGGTGGCTATATTTTTCACATTTAATATATAATATTAAAATATTTGGCTGCAAAAGGAGTTTGCTATTAACTGAAAAAAGACCCTTTGATTCATCTTGGAGATCTTAAAGCAACCGAGCAGAGCAAAATCCTAATGTCCATTCCATACATTATTGTCATTGCAGCTATTATTACTATGTGATTATTAATATAGTATATGAACATGGATGAGCTGCTCACCAACATGCATTAGCCAGTGTGGTGAGTTTATTGGCTTTTTAGCTCTGAGTTTAAGATTAAGAAATACCATGATCTTTTTTTCAGTTGCCTGATAAGGCAGAATGAATGTTTGCATAAAGGATATTGTTTCCAATAGATATATACTATTATGACAGACAAAAATAAATCATGGCCCTAATTCCCAGGAGGATGTAAAGTCACCAACCAAGGTGCTAAGTGGCTGAAGGCAGATGATGCTAAGAATCCCCTGATTGCAGACCCAGGCTGATTTTTGATCAGGACTTATTATTTAGGTACTTACAACAGTAGAACACTTTCAAGTGAAGAAAGATTGCAAGAATTGGAAGAAGAACTATCATTTATAACATAAACAAGATTTATTCATAAAAGAAATCCATTATATTTAATTTGTCAAGACGGCCTTATAGCAACTCATTTTAAACTCCTCTCCTATAAAAAAATAAACATAATGACATATGTATGTGTACTTGGTATCAATTTTTCATAATCCCTAATTAAAGTTTCCCAATCAGTATATTTATGGACATTGACATTATTCAATTCCAAGCACCAATCCTATGCTTTATATAAGAATTATACTGTTGGATTAATAAGATGATGATAGCATATTAAAAATAAACCTGACTGATGGATATATCATTCAGGGCAGGTAATATTTAAAACCACAAAGGTGTGTTAATGGAAGTAGACTTCATTAGCTATTTGGAAAAATGTGTACATCTTATCTTAACTAAGTTATAACTATAAAAACAAAAACAGAAATAATAGTGTTCATTTGTTTTAATGAAGTACCATTATACATATATTTTAAAGGGTTGAAAATAATTATTTAATACATATTTTACTTCTTTTTACTTTATAATCATTTACATTAATTAAAATATAAAAATAATCTACAAACTGCACATAAATTGCTTATAATTGGTATAATTATAAACTAAAAAAAATATACATATTTTAATGATTTTTGCTTTACTATAAATTAAAAATATAGAAATAAAGTAGTAACTGTATATCAATTGCTTATAACTCATATGATTATAAACTAAAGAAAATAACATACAGATATATGTAATCCCCAGAGACCTAAAATTGTTCATATATGCATGGAAGTAAACTTATTTGGAGAGGGTATAGTTATAATAATTGTCCAAAAATGTCTTTACAAGCAGGTTGACATAGATTTTGAATTCATTAAAGGACACAATCATATAGCAGACTTTTTCTCCATGGGCATTTGGATAAAGCCAGGCACATTAGGACATTACCTCACATTTTCATTATATTAGCATATGCATAATTTCATCTATTGGCATAATTCAAATAATCACAATAGGAACATATGAAACAACAGTCAGTAATAAGAAATCAATCAGAATAACCATGATCTCTACATTTTTTATTTACCCTTTTTTATAGAACGTTCTATTTTCACTCATCTGATGCAATCTTTTCCATCAATCCTCAAAATGTTTGATATTTTTATTCTTATCCTATGTAATCTACTTAGTCCAACATACCACTGTAATGGATCCTGCTTTTTTGTCTTCTTATTTCTTTTCACAAAAGAAAACCTTTTTGCAAGTTTCTATTTTAACAGTTCATTAGAAACATTTTTCTTTTAAAATAATAACTCTATACAATAGTTAATACAAATAGCATTTCATGGATAAACATCTGTTGTCATTTTAGCAATGGCATTTTATTTTTTAATTACAAAAAAAATAAAATTGTACATATAAATTGTTATATTTTTATGGGAAGTTGTTTTGTATATTTGATTTTTATTTTTATTATATATATATATATATATATATATATATATATATATATATATATATATATATATATATATATATATATATATATATATATATATATATATATATATATATATATATATATACACCTCATCAAAACAAATAAAAACCCTTCCCCTTAAGTTTATTTTGGTTAACTTTATTTATTTTGCCTTAAGTAAAAAATATATCTCTGATTTTCACATCTGCATATGCATGTGACTGTCTATAGTCTCTTTGACTTATAACATGTTTCAAGCATGGTTTCTGTTACAGTATATATGTGAGGGTATATGTTGGTGTTTTGAACATTGAGATGATAAACCAGGATAAAGAAAAAAGTATATATATTCTTTAAATTCCATGAACTACATTTTATTTTATTTTTTATTAGCAATTCAGTTTACAGTTAGTTAGTATATTAATGTTACTATAAGGACATTTATGATGATCATCATGTTTCAATATTTCAGCTTTTTTTGTTATATTGATGGATTAACACTTAAGTATATGCATCCAGATTATTGTTTTGTATTTATTCCCTATGGTTGGCAGTGGTTATTTCATTAGCCTGTTTATGATAGATCTCTTTCAAATCCAGTCACAATGTTGATTGTTGATTTTTTTATAATGATGAATTATTTTATTATTATCATTGTTTAATGTTGGTTAACCTTGTTGTTAGTTTTCATCTTTGCCGATTAGACATGCTTATTTCTTTTATATTTATTTTTTTGTAATTAGTCTGTAGAGATGTCAATCAATGATTAGTGACTATCTTATATTAGTCCTTGTTTTTCCTTACTTTTACAAATGGAAACCCAACTGTGGCTCAATGATGATCAAGTCATTATGATCAGTAACCACATAATTTGAAACTCAGAAATACACTTGAAAAACAATACTCTGTATTTTAATGCAAAATTAATTAAATTTTGTTACTGTGAAATGTGAGAAGAAAATAGATGGTGGTTAAGTTATAATTTAATTATAAATTATAAAATAGTGACATTAGTGTATATTTCTGGAGTTCATATTAAAAATTAAATAGAAAATCAAAGTATGATTGGATTGAGTTTTTGATTGATAAAGTTTATTTAGCTGTACTTTCAATACTGATGATGAATGGAGAATTTTGTCATTGGGTTGAGGATATAATATTTTCATGCAACTTTATGGAGTGTTATATCTCATGCACTGTTCCAACCCACTTTCCCATTTTAATATTTTCTGTTGTTTAACATGATTTAGTTAACATAGGCCTGCTATGAATCCCAGTCTTTAGATCTCTAAGAAAAAAAAGCAAGACATACTTTTGAATTTTTGAGCCTTAAGACTCAAAGGATCAGGGCTTTGCCAATATTTTTGCATTATTACATTATTACATTTCCTTTGATTGTAGGTAATTTATAGTGTATAAATTGAAGCAATTTTCTTGGAATGGCTGAATTTTTGATCTATCTTAGGATTTCAGGTCACTATGCAATATTTATCTGTCATATGCCTGTAAAATCTTTGAAAAAACTGTTTAATACATGGTTTGAAGTATGGATTTTGTTTTAGTTATACATCTATATGCTGTAAAATATTGTTAGAAGTGTGTTTTATTTCCCTTTTCCTCTTCCTCATGAGGAAATACCCTAAATAATTTTAATATAATACTAATAAATCAAATCTCTATCTTTAAAATATAATCTCAAAGTCTTTAAAAATAAAATAAATGAATCAATTTAAAATCTTGTAATTAAATATGATGAATGATTTTACATTATATTTAACTACCCCTATAAATAATAATAATAATAATAATAATAATAATAATAATAATAATAATAATAATAATAATAATAATAATAATAATAATAATAATAATAATAATAATAATAACAACAACAACAACAACAACAACAACAACAACAACTAAAGTATTCCTATTATTAATTTTATTAGTATCTTATTTTGATGCTGAACATTAAATAATAAAATATAATATAATGTTAAATAATCCCAAATATTATACAAATCTGATTCACTTATGTGGTATTTTAAAAAAAAATACAGTGTAATCTGAATGGAGTGGTAATATCAAAACATGCTCAATTCGTATTAAATCATTTTAGGTTGTCATCTCTGATTATAAAATAATATTAAAATGATTAACAATAACTTTATGAATTATTTATAAAATTTATAATGTGCAAACATATTATATGACATTTAATTTTTTTGGATCATATATTGTGAAGATAAAGAAATCAATAAAATAATACTTAACAAGGAAGTTTTTATTAAAAAACATTAACACATTTATTTTGATATAAACAATATATAACTTTACATAAGATTAGAAATTTTCAATAATTATAATTTACAGTATCCTATATAAAATCTTATATGTAATAAATATAATACTTATAATAAATCAAACAAAATAAATAATAAAATAGGTTAGCCTTCACTGTGGCTATATTAAATTTTAAATCAAGTTTACATATCATAAGAAAAAAATCACAACATAAAATTTAAATATGTTCATGTGTCTAAAATGATATTAAGAAATTTTAATTTCTCCAATTTAAAAAAAATATGTATTATTTTTTTAATTTATATTAAAATAAGTATATCAAAGATCATTGGTAATATATCTTAGTTAACTTATCTCACTTGTGGGTGAATTTTTCACTGACAATATGTTAAAAAAATAAGTAATCATGTCATAAACTATATTGCTTGATATCATTTTCAGTCAAATATATATTTGCGTATCATAGAATAAACATTCAGATATTTCTCTTAATCTTTCATTATTCATTAACTGTAAAATATGAATTTGCTCCAAACTTCACCTGCGTCATTCTTTCAGACACCGTATATAGTAATTTAAAGTGACGGTTCTATCCTCTTGATTTACTTGCCAGTACTTCAGATTTGCTCATATATAATCATTTGAGTCATTCCTGCATAAATACTATATCTTGTATTGGTTAAAAAGTATTCATTTATTATTAACACTCGCAAAGCATATGCACAATTAGCTTAAAAGGCTGATATTTGAATCATTAAGATTCTAAATCTGAGAAATAATAATCATTCATTTGACTTTTTTATAGTAAATCAATAGATATTTAAGAAACAGAGCAGGACAACACATCAGTAATGAGAAACTTTAATGATCATAGCATAGAATGAAATTATTATCATTACCAATCTAAATCCTTTATTTTCCCCAGGGAACTCCAGGTAATATGTACGCTTTATTTTATATGTATTTTTCCTTTACACATTAGTGTGCCTTTTCTATTGATGTTTAAAAAATTTTATATGATAATATTATGATCTACATCTGGATTGATTGGAAATTATTTTTTCTCTTTATTATTTGATTTGCTTGTCTGTACAACATATGTGTATTCTTGTGTTTTATTCAAATATTTGAAAACATTTCTTTTATTATTATTTATTTGTTATATTAAATATTAAATTTCAATGAAATATTCATGTAGTTTCTTTGTCTCAAATTTTATGTAGACTGCTAAGAAAAGAATATATATATATATATATATATATATATATATTCTTTTCTTACCCATATAAAAGGGCACAATATATATATATATATTAAATAATTACTATATATATATATATATATATATAGTAATTATTTAATTAAATTAATTGAATACCTGATAGTTGCTGTTCCCTGTATGTTTCTCATGATTTAAGTATCACCCATCTTGAGAAACCTAAGCAGTGGCTGGGCTTTCTAAGTATCAAATATCAATTTTCCATCTCTTCCAGGATAATTCTTATGTAAATAAGATTGATGTGTGGAGTCAGAAATTGATGTTAATAAATATGCTGGATAAGAAATATGATTAAATATTATGAAGTGTTTTTAGAAAAATATAGAAGTATTGCAATAAAAAAAATATATATTGCATTTTCACATATATTAAGTTAGTTATATTACCATGAGTAAAAAGGCTTGTTTTATTTCAATGAAGTATTATTAACTATTATGTAAAATTTTAGATAAGAGTCAAATTGTTGCAATAAAGAGTTATATTGCAATCTCGTGTATTGTATGTTATATATATATATATATATATATATATATATATATATATATATATATATATATATATATATATATATATATATATATATATATATAATTAAAATTACCCCAAATAAGGAAAACTAAAAATGAACACTAACAAAATTTATTGTTGTCTATTTATTTATAAATATATGCAGCACTAGAATAACATATTAATAGTTAAGTAATATTCTTCATATATAAAATTATTGTATTTTAATTATTGCATAATAGATAATATTTTATTTATATTTTTCCCTATTTTTAATTATGTTAAGTAAAAGTTTTTTTTAAAAAAACTAATCCTACTTTTGATAAATAAAATGTATTGTACTATACATTCATTGCAAATTCTACAATCTGATTTTGTTTATAGTGTTAAGAAAATTTTAATTAAAATTATTTTTTCATTAATATAAATTGAAATGAATCATTAACTTGTCGTTTTTGAACAAGATAAAGAAAAAAATCTATTTAGTTATTGTGTTTTCAAATTCTATCATAGACTATAAAAAGTGGGTTTGAAAAAAAAATTGCTATAAAGAGGAGGCAGATCTAGTGTGCAAGGCTCCTGCTTCTAGTGTCATGATGACAATTGATTTTGAATTAACATGGGAATAAGGACCACTTTTATGTGATTTATAGCTCTTATTCATGTACTATACTGTTTTACTGTCTGTATCGAAGCAAAGTATAGAGAATTAACAGACCTGATACTGCCAACATTTACCTCACATATGTGTTTCCCAAAAATCTCAATAAACCTGTATACTACTTTATCATGGAAATGATTATACTAGGACAGTTTAACTGAAAGATTACTATACTATGATTTTATACAACTACTAATTCCTCTATAGCACATGAGCAGAAACAAAGGGTTTGTGGTAATATATTTATATATTATGCATACTAAAAATCTACTTTACAAGCATATATTAGTTGGTGAGTAGAATATGCCTGTAAAAAATGACATTATTTCAAACACTTAACTTTGCAGTTAAATGATTATTAAATTTTAAATGTAATGAAGTTTTGACTAAATTTATCATCTAAAAATGACAATAAGTATAGAAGACTTGTCTTTGTTCAGAGAATTGATTTTAGTTTTTATTTTAATTTTGAATTAGAAAAGAAAAATTCCTTAATATTGGAAATTAAGAAATAAAAGATTGAGTTTTAAAATAATTTTCAAAACTAAACCTAAAGATGATGCTTTATTTTAAAACTTACTTACAATTAAAAATAATGGACTAATAACTTAGCTTTATTTAAAATTTGTAATATCTATTTATCTCTATATATGTACAAATGTGTGCATTTTATGTATATTTTTATTATTGATTTAATTGTTTTGTACAAATATAATAATATTAATTGAATGTTTATTTTTTGACAAAAAAAAATATCTTAGGATATAAATGCAAAAGTGTGCACACATTTTAATGGATACCCATATTCATTAATATCAATCAAGTGCCTTAGTAAAATTATTTCATTTTTTAATATTTTATTAACAATTTGATGTTAATTTCGTATTATTATGCAGGTACACCTGTGTGTTATATAGAAGTGCATTATACAAACATAATGAAATATCTGTAAATTACACTGTTATAATATTCTTATTGTATTTAATCAAAATCAGAATGATGTATTCAGATATACCATACTCAACATCTTTTTAATTTGATTTTACTTTTATTGTTTTTAGTTACTAAATTTATTTATTACGATTTTAAGTTATTCCAGTGAAATTATTTAATACTAAAATAGATTTATAATATTATATATTCGTTATTTTCTCTTATTTGCAATCACAATTTTTAGAGTTCTTGCCCACTAAATTGTATTAGAGCAAAACAGTTGGTTTATATATATATATATATATATATATATATATATATATATATATATATATATATATTTTTATATATATATATATATATATATATATATATATATATAATAACTTTAAAAATGTTATCCCCTTAGGAGCAATTTTTACTATTCTCATAATCTAACTATCTAACTATACTCATAGTCTTTGTAATTTATGTCTGTATTTTTCAAATCAATATATGCATTCTTATAATTGAATATTTATAAATACAGTAATTAGATATATGTAAAGTGTAACTTCAAAAATTTTATCAACTTATGAGCACTTTCAACTATCCTCATTGTCTTTGTCACTTTTCATATAAAATTTCACTGATATATATGTTGTAACAAAACATTTTGTTACGCTCTTAAATTTTATGAGATTGCAATGTACGGTAGCCATTTGAGGGCGCCACTAAACATTTCTGCCTAGACTGTATTATAAAATTTTCTATAATAAAAATTAATTTATTTAAGAATGGCAATAACCAATTGCAAACCTTAAAATTATTTTCCTTTTAATGGATCAAAAGACTACAAAATGAAAGATAAGAATTAATTATAATAACTAAAAAAAAAAAAACAGATCGACGCTTAAATATTGTTGAAATATTTATTAACCTTTATTCTATTTGTTGGTTATTCCCTTCCCTCGCATTTGTCAAATCAAACTCTCCTGATTCTACTTCTTTCTAATCAAGATTCAGCAAGTATCATTCTCGAAGGATCATGTGCCATCACTTTACCAATTATACAATATTTCATCAAATATCATGGTATATATCTATGAGTGAACTCAAGGGCGACTTACTATAAGAGTGCATTTGTTAAAAATAAATGCACTCAAACCTCCTCTTTCTAATGCTAAATCTTTTACTTGTCCTTAGATCGAGTATACAATTTTTCTTATTCCTATCTATACATTATAACAACAACAATCGTAGAAACTAAAGGTATGTTTAATTAATAGGCCATAACAAAAAAAAAATAATAAAAAAAAAAACAATATAATGTGGGTTAATTTAAATTAGTAAGTACATCTACTTAAAGACTAAATTCCCCCCCCCTTCTATTGCTGAAACTTTGAGATATTTGAAGTGAAGGCTTTTCTTTCTTTTTTTTCTTTTTTAAATCTATTACACAAATGTCTCTTGAAATTACAACAACAAAAAAAGTCTATTTATCCTGATCGATCAGTGTAGATCCTGTGTGGGTGGAATATATCACTCTATATTCTTTGTGGTTTGTCCATGTCTTCTTCCAGTCCTTTCTCCTTGGCTAGCTCTCTATGTCCGACATTTACAAGGCAGTTCCAGGTGGCAATAGCACGAGGTTCCCAAAGTGAAAGTTCTGTTAGCTCTAGCCATTCAACATTTTCTTCTTGCACTTTTTAGGTCTTTACTATTCAACAGACTGAGCCAAATTGTAACTTATAGATTAGATATTGACCTCGGCAGAAATCTAATTAATTTTTAAACAAAGGAAAGTCTGTAATTATAGTTTTTTTTCCAAAGTATCAGTTTACACCTTTAATATTCTCTTCTTTTATTTCATATTTTATTTTAAAATTCAAAAGAAACATTCCAATTGATCAGTGTAATAGATAGCATAAAAATACCTTCACTGTCAAAGTCCCAATAATAGAACTAATTGCTTTCTCTTACTTTCTATCTTTAAGAATTTTTTTTTTAAAGACTAAACAAAAGACAAACTTTTATCAATAAGCAAGATCTTGATCTAATTTATTTTAACTTCTTAAATCCCCATTTTAAAACTAAGTGTTAATTTTTTTTTTTTTAAATTATGTATTATAAAACGATATTTATATTTTAACAAAATATATATGTGTGTGTTTATTTATTTCAAATAAAATAAGTTTATTACCAGCTCATTGCACCTTTTCCCAACAAACAAAAAAAAAAAAACTTAAAAAAAAAAACAATTAATCATGCTGTGAGGTCTTTTCCTCCTTTTCTTTAAAAGGTTTTAGACTTTGTGCATTATAAGTGCACGTTTTATTTATTTTACCTTGTATTATAAATGCATTAGGTCCGCATTTTTGGATGATCTTGTATGGGCCTTCGAATAAAGGGAAAAACTTCTTATATTGTTTCTCACTTAATTTGTTAATAGGCTGGATTTTAACATAAACCTAGTCGCCTACTGTAAATTGTATTGGGCAAGCATTCCCCTTCTTCATTCTCTGTTCTGCTTTCTTCTTTAATCTGTCTCTAGCAAAGCTTTGATCTTCCATTACATTTATCATTTCAGTAACAGTAGGAATGGGTCACTTGAGGAGAGAAGGCTCAACTCGACCATAGTGCAAGCATTCAGGAGTTAACCCTGTAGATTCATGGTATGTATAATTAATTATTTTAACCATTTTTGGCAATACTTTAAACAACTGTTGATGGTTACCTTTCAAATGGACGTGAAATATGTTCCCCAATTTTTTCATAACCCATTCACAAGGGTTAGATTGAGGGTTACAGATAGAGGTGAGAACATGATGTATCTGTTCTGGTTGAAGCCAATTCTTCCATTCTCTCAATATAAAAGGAGTTCCATGATCACTCAAAATCATCCGAGGTTTGCCAACATGAACAAATTGTCTTTCTTTTAGCAGAGTTATGGAAGACCCGACATCAGGCTTTCATAGAGGATAAGCCTGTACTAATTTTTAGAAAACATCCAAGGCCACCAATATATATTTATATCTATGAAATGACGGTAGTGGACCATAAAAATCTATGGCTAAAAGCTCATTCGGGTTCTTAGCTATTATTGGTGCCTGTGTCCCAGCATAATTTTTATTAGCTGGTTTACTTTGCTGACACTCATGACACCTCTGTAACATAGTAACCACTGACCGATACAAGTTTGGCCAATAATACCATCTCTACATAAGTTTACTTGTTTTAAGAGATCCATAATGCCCATATATACAATGCACATACTTTATTAGCCTTTCCTTTAAATTTTGCGGTATAAATACTCCCCAACAATTTACTCCTTTTCTAACCTGAAACATCAACAACCCATTTATTTATTTATATCGATGTAATTTATTTTTTTCTTGAGTGCAATTTTTTTGTTGTCTGACATTTGCTTCTTTACAGCCTTGTATCAGCTTCCTGCAAGTAGTGTCCGAGTTTTGAAAAATCTCTATAAATACCACAGGATCTGCTTTAAGAGGCATTAATCGAGCTCCTTCCAGTGTTAAATTTTGACTGTGATCCATAAATGGATTTCTGCTTAATATATTTGGTACTATATTTTTTTTCCCGGAGCAATGCCTGACCCTATAATTAAACTTCTGTAAGTTTAATGCCCATCTTATAAGCCTATCATTAGTTAAGTAACACCTATTTATAAACTCTAAGCTTTTATGATTGGTGATAATAATAATCTCAGACCCTAAAAGTAAATGCTTATGTTTATTTAATGCCCAAACAATTTCCAAGACCTACCTTTCTATAGTGGTATAATTTCTTTCCGCAGGATTTAATGTCCTACTTAAAAAATACAAAACCTGAGGTATCATCTCTTCATTCTTTTGAAACAGTACCACTCCCAATCCTACACTATTACTATCAGTTTGTAACGTAAACGGTTTGGTAAAATCTGGATAAGCGAGTGTTACAGTACCTACAAAATTTTCTTTGATCTGTTTAAACACTTGCTCTTGTTTTTCCATCCATTCCCACTTGCTTTCTTTTCTCAGTAAATGCACAAGTGCCTCTGTATCTGTAGAAAAATCCTTGTAGAACATTTTGTAGAAATTGCATATACCAAGGAACAATCTAATCTGTTTTCTATTCTTTGGTTGGGGGAATTTAACAATTGCTTCTATCTTGTCAGGATGGGGTCTCACCCCTTTATCACATATGAGATGACCAAGAAATATAATTTCTTCCTGAAATATATTACTTTTCTTCAGATTTATTGTAATATTCTTTTCGTGACACTCATGAAGGAACACACAATCACGACATCATCCATATAATAGAGTATATATTATTTTACCCTCAAAGAAAGTACCTGGTCTAAACATCACAATAGCCTCGATCCACTGTTAACTAGTCCAAACAGAACTTGTTGAAACACATACATAAAGCCTTCATAATGAAATGCCGTGTATTTTTGATTCTCAGCATGAAGCGCGATCTGCCAGTAACTTATTGTCAAATCGAATGATGAAAAATAAATTTTTTTCTTTAAATTCCAACAGAAAATCTGTGATTCAGGGTGGCACATCCTGATAAGGTATACTAATAGTATTTAACTGACGAGCATCTAAGCATACTTTCATAGAGCCATCTTTTTTTTTTACAATTACTAAAGGGTTTATATACGGTAACTCTTGTTTTTTTATAATACCCCATTGTTCCATTTGTTGTATTTGTTTATCAATTTCCTCTTTATATTTGACAGGAACTGGGTATGACCTACCCTGAAAATGAGTTTCTTCTTTCACCTTTATCCGATGAACATATCCTTTATAATTCCTGGTTTAATGGCAAATACTTGTTCATTTTTGAAAAGTGTGTCTTTAAGTTGACTTTTCCAGCCCCTATTATTATTTAACTCAGTTATTTTACATTCTATTTCTTGGTATACGTCATTAGTTACCATGTAAGCTACCTTTTTATAACACTGTCTACTATATCTACTAAATGGCACCTATTTGTTTCCTATGATTATATTCTTTTTGCTATAATTAATTTTCGTCCCCATTCAGTGCATAAAATCGACCCCAATATAAGATCTTCTACCAAACCTGGCATTGATAATAATGTATGCCATATATTTTCTTCCCACTTGTACTTCCCCGTATATTTGTATAGGGTCTAACTTAACTCTTTTGCCATTATCCATAGTTATTTCAGACTTTCTTAATGGTAACAACTGTATTTCCCTTTTCTGATCTCTGATTTGATCTAATATTTTATTTGAGAATATCGAGACTTGATTCCCCATGTCTAGTAGGGCCTGTATCTCTATTCCCTGTATTTTTATCGTTATCATAGGACAAGTTTGTTCCACCATCGCTTGTATTTTTTTTCTTTCTCAATTACTACATTTAATAACTTAGAGAGTTGTTCTTGCTTCTCTTCTTCCTGTACATTTTCTTCCTGTCTAAGAACTTCCAATATATCTTCCACACCTTCGCACCTACAGACAGCTAATCTTTCTTGTATATTTTGCGGCAATTTTTTTTATAATACTTATAATTTGCTGTTCACCAATAGGATATTCTATCATCCTTCTCAATTTTATCATTTGCTTTAAAAAGAACTGTCTATATCCTATCCCTTCTTCTTTTTCACCTTTCTACTTCTACCATTCTTCGTAACTTTTCTTGTCTCTTTATGTTCCAAAATGTATGCATTAATTTATTTTTGTACTGTTTAAAATCATCTGGTCTTTTCTGTATCATTCTCCACCAATCTCTTGCCATGCCCACCAAATAATTACTTGCTATAAATATTTTTTCTTCTCCCCTTGCCTTGTACATACAAAAACACTCTTCTAAACTGTCCAAGTGTTTGAATAGAGTCTCCTCTTTGTCTCCTTTGAACATTTTTATTTTAATTCTATCCTGTGTTTTATCTACACTATTTTCAATTTATTTCCGACACTCAAAACCCTCCCCTACTGGGACACTAACTCCTCACTCTAACCACCCAAACATGCCTTACTCCATTTTTACCCTAATCTCCAGCCGTTTATTTAGTTAACAAGCCCTACAAGTTGAGACACCATTTTCTATAATTTTACCTGCTCCTACCCTCTGTGACAAAACATTTTGTTACACTCTTAAATTTTATGAGATTGCAATGTATAGTGGCCATTCAAGGGCACCACTAAACATTTCTGCCTAGACCATATTATGAAATTTTCTATAATAACAGTTAATTTATTTATGAATGGCAATCACCAATTGCAAACCTTAAAATTATTTTCTTATTAACAGACCAAAAGACTACAAAATGAAAGATAATAATTAATTATAATAACTAAAAAAGAAACATAACAGATCGACAATTAAATATTGTTGAAATATTTACTATCCTTTATTCTATTTGTTGGTTATTCCTTTCCCTCGCATTTGTCAAATCAAACCCTTCCAATCCTTTTTCTTTCTAATCAAGATTTAGCATGTATCATTCTTGAAGGATCATGTGCCATCACTTTACCAATTATACAATATTTCATCAAATATCATGGTATATATCTATGAGTGAACTCAAAGGCGACTTACTATAAGAGTGCATTTGTTAAAAATAAACGCACTCAAACCTCCTCTTTCTAAGGCTAAATCTTTTACTTGTCCTTAGATCGAGTATACATTTTTTTTATCCCTATCTATACATTATAAGAACAACAATCATAGAAACTAAAGGTAAGTTTAATTAATAGGCCATAACAAAAAATTAAATAATAAAAAAAACAATATAATGTGGGTTCATTTAAATTAGTAAGTACATCTATTTAAAGACTATACCCCCCCCCTTTTTTTATTGCTGAAACTTTGAGATATTTGAAGTGAAGGCTTTTCTTTCTTTTTTCTTTTTTTAAATCTATTATGCAAATGTCTCTTGAAATTACAACAAAAAAAGTCTATTTACCCTGATCGATCAGTGTAGATCCTGTGTCGGTGGAATATTTCACTCTATATTCTTTGTGGTTTGTCCATGTCTTCTTCCAGTCCTTTCTCCTCGGCTAGCACTCTATGTCCAGCATTTACAAGACAGTTCCAGGTGGCAATAGCAAGAGGTTCCCAAAAGGAAAATTTATGTTAGCTCTATCCATTCAACATTTTCTCCTTGCACTTTTTAGGTCTTTACTATTCAACAGTCTGAGCCAAATTGAAACTTATAGATTACATATTGACCTCGGCAGAAATCTAATTAATTTTTAAACAAAAGGAAAGTCTGTAATTATAGTTTTTGTTTTCCAAAGTCTCAGTTCACACCTTTAATATTTACTTCTTTTATTTCATATTTTATTTTAAAATTCCAAAGAAACATTCCAATATATCACCGTAATAAATAGCATAAAAATACCTTCACTGTCAAAGTCCTGACAATAGAACTAATTGTTTTCTTTTACTTTTTATCTTTAAGAATCTTTTTTAAAGACTAAACAAAAGACAAACTTTTATCAATAAGCAAGATCTTGATCTAATTTATTTTAACTTCTTAAATCCCCATATTAAAACTAAGTGTTATTTATTTATTTTTAAATTATGTATTATAAAACGATATTTATATTTTAACAAAATATATATGTGTGTGTTTATTTATTTCGAATAAAATAAGTTTATTGCAATGTACATATTTTATTTTTACAAAATATGTGTGTATATATATGTATGATTATGAGCTGGCTGAAAAATACCAGCTCAATGTAAAAATATTAAAATTCAATGTCTGTATTTCTTCCAAGTCAATATACATAATCATATAATTGAATATTTATATATGCAGTAATTAGATATATGTAAAGTATAACTTTAAAAAAATTATTCACTTTAGAGTGCTTTTGACTATCCTCATAGTCTTTGTCATTTCTCATATTTAATTCCATTGATATATATGTAATAATGTTATAATTCAATGTCTGTATTTGTCCAAATGAATATACGTAATCTTATAATTGCTGTATTTATAAATATTCAATTATAAGATTATATATATATGTATATTGATTTGAAGAAACACAGACATTGAATTATAATATATATGGGGAGGGGTAAAAGTGTATGTCGATGTTTTGAACATTCAGATAATGCCCTGAATGGTGCAACAATATATCTTTTAATTACATATATTTTGTTTTTCTATTAGAAATTAAGTTGATAGTTAGCTAGTAAATTAATAATACTATATGACCAGAGTATTGAGAATGATTATCATGTTTCAGCATTTCAGCAGAATTTATCCTGTTTATAATGGACTCCTTTCCACTCCAGTCACAAGGTAATGGTGAATGATTTTATTATTACCTTTGTTTAATGCTTTTTGAGTTTATTGTTACTTACATTTTTTTCTGGTCTCTTGTACTCATTTCTTTCATATGTATTCCTTTTGGTAGTCTATGGTTATGATGATAATTTACCATCTCCTCATATTTCAACATGTAACTCTCTTTTCTATATTGTTACTGTTCTTTGATAAATTAATATGTGCTGAACATGATATAATTTAATGTTCAAACATATACTATTAAATTACAGAAAAAAAAGAGGAAATTTAACAGATACATCATGCATGCATGGATATATTAGAAGAATCCATTTAAACAAATAGCAGATTGACAACAGAAAAAATCATGCAAATCAGACTAACAGCAAATTAATGGATGATGAAATTTAGCTCACATATTTGATTAAACCCAAGATGAGAGTATTTAATTATATAATAAACCAATAAATTTAAAGCCAGTTTATTGTAATTTCATTTTAATTTGAAGTAGATAATGTATTTTTGATTAAAAAGTTTATATTTGAACATATTATAAATGAATATTACTTAGTTATTTTCAGTGGAAAATATTTTTCACACTGAGAACACTTGCTTTTTGGTTCTGCTCCCTCTCTGCCATTTGCAACTTAATCAATACTCTTTTACTGCAAAAAATACTCTTTTTTCATATATAATAATTAAGTTTAGATATCAGAAAAATCATATTGCATTAAACTTGTGTAATAAGAACAGAAATAATGTACAGTTATTAGAATAATAAATATATATAACTAATTATTTGCAATGGAAATATGAATATCTAAATTTTTAGAGTGACTTTTTAAATATATTATTTCAGTATAATATTTTGTAAAATATTTTTAATTTATGCGTTTATATATTCATAATATTTTGTAGTTAGAATTTAATATCTTCTTTATTTTTTCATGCATTTTATGTCTGACTGTGGATTGTATTTATGTGACTTATCTGAACATTTGTATTTTAAAAACCATAAATATCAAAATAATATTTGATATATCAAGTTTTTTGATAGTCCAAATAATATTCCAATTTATAGGTATTATAGTTGACCTTTATTTTATAAGGCTATTAATTAAGCAGAAATTTTCATAGAAAATATAATTAAATTTTAATGAATCATATTGAGTTACTGTCCACCAATATTCATTATAAATGATGAAATAAGTAAATGATCACTGTTTATTATATAGCTGCCTCAATGTTTATTTGATTGTAACATTATTTATGTTCAATTACCTTTATATTATAATATTAGTTTAAATATATGATGCACTTTTTTTTTAAATTCTGAATCTGTATAAGATGTGTGTGTGTATTCAGTCAATATGTTTTGAAATTAAAATGTCTAGGTATGTAATTATATTTTCCCAAAGACATGCAAAATAGATTTTTTAAAAAAAGTAGTATACTTGATTATCATCAATAATAGTTTGTCATTTGCTAAAAAAATTTTAACATAATATATTTTAGAAAATCAGTTTTAGAATTATATCGTAAACATTTATAAATTCTTATATCATTAAGATGCATGACAAAATCAAAATAATTCAATAAAAGTGAATATAAAAGTCACTGAAAATCAAACAGGCCATACTTTAAAAGAATAATTCGGTTAAAGTATGAATCTTATTTAATTTTTAAATATTAAATACAATGTTAATTATCAGTAATCACTGCAAACATTATGTGTAATTTTTTTTTTAAAGAAAACCATTTATCATTTTTTCAGAATTTCCGAATGACTGGTTATTGTTAAAATTATGTTTCATACTACAAAATAATAATTTTACATTAAAATATGCTATTAATAATTTTTCTAGATTTATTTAAAAAAACAACAACAAGCCTTTCAATATAAATAAAACAATTATTTGATAAAAAGAAAAAACTTT
This sequence comes from Epiperipatus broadwayi, assembly GCA_028023455.1. Classification (NCBI taxonomy): domain Eukaryota; kingdom Metazoa; phylum Onychophora; class Udeonychophora; order Euonychophora; family Peripatidae; genus Epiperipatus; species Epiperipatus broadwayi. The sequence goes on along the minus strand of JAQFVV010012474.1, from coordinate 2,814,980 downwards.
TATCAGAATCAACAAAGAGAGTATTTTAGTTCAATATATTATCATTCAGTGATACACTATTTAAACTTGCTATTTTCTACCAATCTATCAAATTTTAATTTCTCCAAAATTTTGTTTATTTAAGTAATATTAAAGAATGTTTTAACTTTCGGAGACAAATAAAGTAAACATTGCTACGTAAAACTGATATTTTAACATTCTTTTAAAATAGCAAAACTATTTACATGTTACTTACTTAAAACTGAACTGTTTTAAAATTTAATGCCATAAAAACTATTTATATAATCAATCAGTTCAAAAGAAAATAACTTGATTAGACATATAAATAAATATATGTGTGAATAAACATGTTTACTAAAGTTTAAATCAAATTGAATATTAAGTTAAAGAAACAATTAAATATTAAGGTGAGTTAAATAATTTTAGACTGGAAAAAAATCTATTTTTTTTTTTTTTAGATTTATATAATGCTTTATTACAATTTATGTTTTTCATGAAAAAGCATTTTAAATATGATTTATTTAGCAAACACAGAAACAATTGTCAAATATAATTTAAGTAACTTATAGCCATTTTTTTTTCACTTTATATTTTTACTATAAAGAACTATTTCAACAATAATGTTTAATCACAATTTATTAAAAACTATAGCAATAAAAATATTTTAAATTACTTATACAAGTTGGTTCACTCCGATTCACAGTCATTTTCCAAATGTAATGTTGAACACAATTTTTAGTTACTGCATTTTGAAGTTACTATAATCAGACAATAATAAACATCTTTTTAACTGAGTGCACTCCTCTTCACAGCTTGCCTCAACTCATTGCTGTTACGCATTGAGGCATCCATTGAGGGAATTGCCACCCCTTTGCTGAGAGAAAGGGTCTGCCACATATCCTACATGGATGATGTGACTGTGTTTCTCTCGTCACAGGATGAGGTTGGTAGGCTGGAGGAGCTCTTGGATCAATTTGGTTCCGAATCAGGTCTAAGAGTTAATGAGGCGAAATCGGCCATGTGGTCGATCAGAACTGGAAAACAGATCCAGGGGAGATTCTGAGCACCCCCCCCAGAAGTTTCTCGGCTTTAGCCTGGCCTCCCCTCCTAGTGTCATGAGAAGGGAGCTGGAGGAAAATATTCTCACAAAGATTAAGAACACAGTGACATCCCTAACCAAGGTCCCACTCTCCTTGTTGGGGAAGGTCACACTATTAAATGCAGCTGTGCTACCCAAAATCACTTATTTTCTGGCCGGTTTTTACCCTACTAAGACCTTTATAAAAAGTGGAGACTCAATGTAGGAGGCTTTGCTGGGGCATGAGAACAGCAGTAATTGACCTCAACTCCCTTCAAAAGCCTAAATCACAAAATGGACTCGGACTCCATTCAATCAACACCTTCTTAATCCCGAAAGCCCACAATATTTTAACCAAACTATTTCAGGATAATCCAAAAATGGAAACCCCCTACCAATAAATGAGGTTGAACACACTGACCCCCCCCAAAGAAAGGGTAACATTTTGTTACAGCAACAGGTCACACTCGAGACTAAAAATGTAACAATGTCCAATTCCCTTTTCAATGGCAAGCTTTCCTATTCGGACACCCATGCTCTAATCAATGGTAGCAGTCCCATCACTAAGACCAGACATCAGCTAGGGATCAAGCAGCTTGCAGGGTTAACAAAGTTCTGGAAGCTGGAGGCGAAATTAGTAGACTTTATAATTAAAGTTAACCTTGAGGCCCTACCAACGGCTGCATTCCTCCACCACAAGCGGAGGTATAAAATGGATCCGATATGCCCTCTGTGCAAGAAAACTGATGAAACAATTTCCCACATTCTTCAGAAATGTGAGACCTGGAATAAATTATGCTACCTGACATTGCAAAAGACCACAGATAAAGACTGGGCCTGGGTGGATATGGTGAAAGCTTTTAAAAAGGGCTCCTTTGGCAGTGTTAGATTGGCAACTTATGTTAACTTTGTCATCTGGTTGGCACGAAATAAGGTAACTTTTGAAAAGGGTATTGATTACGATATTGAGGTATTATACTTCAAATTGTTAAATGACACCAAGGACCATGACAAGAGGACATGCCAGCCATGGCTAACTGATCAAACTTGGAACCAGATCAAACTAGGGCCATGCCTTGCCTAGTATAGTGCTTACCTTACATAATAAATAAATCGATATATTAGTAATTAGAAATTATAACAGCCCAAAGAGCACTAACATATCACGATGATAAATCCTAGGAAATGAAGGTAGTTAAGCCTGAACAAATTAATAAAAGATTAGGAATAGATAGAAGGAAAAGTGACTGCTCTACAAGTGGTATGCCAAGCAAACCAAGAAATAAGCATATATACCTATAAAGCCAAGCATATATACCTATAAAGCCATTTATAACAGAACTGGGAGAGCTTTAATGGTGAAATAGGCTTGTACGGTTGGACAATCCAAACACCTTCTCATTTATAACAGTACTGGGAATGCTCAAATGGTGAAATATATTTGTACAATTAGACAATCCAAGGACAATATTCTCACTGCAACTGAAGCGGTTGCCTTGTTTCTTTCAAGCTATGGCCTCAAATAATAATGAGACACAAATATAAGGGTTCTGAAAGTGTAACATTGCTGTTAATATAACAACATTTTTGTCTCCAAATAACTAATGGACAAGTATAATTGGACAGTTTTGTGAACAATAATTTCAGCATTAGAAGTTGGGTTTATGTGTGTAAGTCTGGAAGGGCAGGTGAATTTTGTGTCACTGCACTTCTGGAACTATTAATATCCCACTCACCTATCCATACATTTATACTTGAATGTTCAAAATCATATGCATTGAATCAAGTGTATGGATGCGGATGTGCTTGACACGCACCGACACTCCATAAATTTCTTTGTAATGATTCTTGTTGATTGCATTGTAAAACTTATGCCTCTTGAATCGTCTTGAGGAACAAATAAAGGCATTTGAAAGTAAACATCTTTTTAAAAAGACTAAATGCATTTTAATAAATTAAAAGAAAAAAAACATTTATTGCAATTAACTTAATTTTTAATATCATTTTTAAATGCATTTTTAAGCAATATAATACTAATTATAGTAACAAGTTATAAGTTCTACTAAATTAAAAAAATATGTAATTTATAAAGATATGCAAAAGATATAATAGTTTTTATTTATCCACTACAAGGCAAATTATATACCAACATATTTTATAGAAGAACAGAAAAAATAGAAAATATTATATAACAAGCTCCAAAATTGATAGCTCTTAAAAGTATGTGAAAAATTAGCATATTTTTTAATTATTATATATATGTTCTTTTTTACATGAAATAATCAAATATAAGCTCATTTAATGTTCTACATAATATTTATTGTATTATAAAAATATAAATGAGAATTGACAATTGATAATTTGCTTTTAAGCATAATAAATATTTAAGTATTTTAAAATTGATTGAAATAAGAAATAATTATACCTTTGCCTTTTAAATATTATTTCTTAGTTAATTAATATATATACTATAACGATATGCCTATTTTAAGTCTATACATTTACAAAAATGTTTATGTTTGCTATCTGTTTTGATTTTGGCAATTAATTGTCTTTCTTACACGGGAAAAGCGTTTGCACAATTAGCTTAACAGGCTGATATTCGAATGTAATTACAATTGTATACAGACGCTATAAAAATAAATGCTTATTTTAATTATTTATAAATATTTTCAGAATGTTTATTTTTCAAAACATTCCAAACATTAAATAAATGTTTGATAAAGAAAAGCTTGTTATAATTTAGATTTTAATTAATAGTGATTGAATGATAATAGCCCTGTTTGCGAATTTAGATAACATTCTTAAATAAAAGCCTAAATATTGAAAGCTTACTATATGTTTTATTAATCTCTGAAAATTTTAAAACACTAACATTGAATGTGTGTACAAGTATATCAAAATTTATATAAAGGTTTCTCTAGATAATCTATTCTAGAATTCCTATAACAATATTATATAAAATTATAAGACAAGAAAGAATAGTAAAAAAGGATAATATAGAATAAATTTACTTACGTGCAACCTAAATCTGCATCTAATAGCATTAGACATATTTCCTGTGGAACGATACAGTTGGTGTTCAAATAATAAAATGCCCTGGTAGAAGTCAAGTAAAATGGGGCAAATGCTTTAGATCTTTCTAATTCCTGCCTATATGTTTGATGAATATCATTTTACATGCATTTAGAAAAGTCATAATTTTTTTTGGTAAATCCTTTTAAAAACATTATTTCAAAATTTTGATAAAAAGTTATATTTTATGTTAAACCATTAAACACCACATGATCACCATGTCTTATGCTAACACATAACTGTTATTAAACAGGCCAAATTCTCTATACAGTAGTGCCAACCTGTGCCAACCATATTAATTAATGAATGCCAGAAGGCTTGTGGATAAAATACCCATCTACTGTCTAATCCTGCCTAATAGAACAGTGGTGGCTATGGTTGTTAAAGAGCCAAAGACACCAACATGTATGGGTGCTGAACTGAGTTTAGACCCATATAACTATATAAACTATTGAGCTTAGATTGAAAATATTATTGTGTTTTCAATTTTATTCTCATAGTTTTGTAGTTAAGTAGAAATAAAAAGTGGCTGTTGGAGGGTTGAATTAGATCCTAAGATCTAGATGCAGTGCTCTCAGATCCAAGGCTCCTCATTGACGAAGGCTACAAGTCAGAAATTAGTCTGGGGATATTGGATGAGTAGGCACTAGATGGGGATGTTATGCACAAGCCTTCTGGCAACCATTGATTATTCTGGTTGGCACAGGGTGGCACTACTGTATGGAGAGTTTTGCCTGTTTATATTTTATGAAATTTATTCCTAAGAAATGCCAACATAAAAAAAATATTGCATTATATAATAAGTCATTTTATCACAACTAGACCATAATCCATTGAGAGAAGTTGTTTATGATAGAGAAGAGCCAAATAAAAATTGCATCATCCTACAAGTTTCCACCTAGGGCCAATTCATCCATTAAGCATATTAAGCTTAACTGATTACAGTATCTAGAATAAAGAACTTTTATATAAAAACTTTTAAAAGAAAAACTTTTTCAGAAATAATACAATTTCATGTATATACGTTTTTGTATTATCTATGCATGGATATTTTTATTTATTTTAAACATTTTAGAGATAATATGTTTACTGGCTATGTAAAACAATTTGAACAATATTATTTTATTTATATATTTATCTGCACATACAGTAAAATGTGTAAATATATGAATGGTCAGACTATCAGCACACATTATGTCACTTATGTTTCAAATGATGAGAACATAGTAAATGATTTTATTGTTGTATGTGATTTAAGTATTGGAAAATTATTACATTTTTTCTTTTGTAATACCATTTGCTTATAAATATTATTTATTAGTGATGTAAATAAAATTGAATGATTTTTCACTGAATCAGTTCGTATTAATTATTTTATTTATTCACTGTTATCACATCGAATCACAGTCACATTATTATTATTATTATTATTATTATTATTATTATTATTATTATTATTATTATTATTATTATTATTATTATTATTATTATTATTATTATTATTATTATTATTATTATTATTATTATTATTATTATTATTATTATTATTATTATTATTATTATTATTATTATTTTTTTTTTTTTTTTTTTTTTTTAAGCCCTAAGATTATTAATCATTTTATATTTTCATGTTAAATATATTTGAAGTTAATAAAATCATCTTTAGATATTAAACATACATTATTGTAAAGCCTTGTTTTCGATTAATATTTACATTTAAAGATCAGCCTTTCAAGCTATTATGCATGCACTTTTTACGGGTCTTAATAATAAATGAATACTTTTATTCCCAACACGAGATATAGTATTTATGAAAGAATAAAATTAATCCACTTATTCTCTCCAACCCAAATGCTTATATATGGGCAAAACTTAAGTACTGGAAATGAAAGCATGAGGATAAACCACTCACTTTAAATTACTTTTGATGATATCTGAATGAATGACATTGATGAAATTATCTGGAATTTACTAAACGTCACTCTCAAATAAAACTTAAACATATGTAAATAAGCATCTATTTTATATAGCACTATGTTTATAACTGTAATACTTTTAAAGATCAGACTTTCAAGCTATTTTGTGTGCACTTTTTACAAGTGTTAAAAATAAATGAATATTTTCATTCCCAACATGAGCTATAGTATTTATGAAAGAATCAAATGAATCCACTTATTCTTTCCAACCCAAATGATGTTTAGTAAATTCCAGATAATTTTGTCGATGTCATTCATTCAGATATTGTAAACAGTAATTTAAAGTGAGTGGTTTATCCTCATGGTTGCATTTCCAGTACTTAAGATGTGCCCATATATAAGCATTTGGGTTGGAAAAAATAAGTGGATTCATTTTATTATTTCATAAATACTATATCTCATGTTGGGAATGAAAGTATTCATTTATTATTAACACTCGTAAAAAGCGCATGTACAATAGCTTGAAAGGCTGATCTTTAAATGTATTACAATTATAAACATAGTGCTATATAAAATAAATGCTTATTTAATATTTACAATGAATGTCACAGATCTTATTTTTAGTAATTCCATTTAATAAAATTTAAATAGAATATCAAGAGAGTCTCAACACCTAAATCCATCCTAATGAAATTGGCACCTGAATCTAAAGGACATCACTTTTTCCCATATGTATAGTTACAATTTTGGAGTTGCTAACATGAATCTCTTGAAAATATATAGTCGAATCAAGTTAATTTATTAATATGTGGCTGATGAATGAATTATTTATATGATATGTAAACCTTTATTGCAACAAATAAATTTTCTTTTAATATATTGTACCGAGATACATAAGGAAGGGGTGTGCTTTCTTCGGAGTTACACATAATTTTGGAAAAAAATATAAATTGATAAAAGATTTGTTTAAATATTTAATAAAAATAAAAGGTCTTGTAGGGTAAAATAAGAATAAAAAGATTTTTTTTCTCATAGAAGGGTTTATCGGTAAAAGCATAAATTAGACAGTTTTATAAGATATAATTTTTGAATCACATTTAAATAAAACCTAAAGAATTAAAACTTGATTTAACTAAAAATTTGATTTAATTGAAATTTGATTTAAGATTGCTTTAAAAAAAAAAAAAAGAAAAAAAAAGCAAGGTGAAGTTCGTTTTGTCTTATAATAAAATATATATATATATATATAACCAAAGGAATGTAGTGAACAATGGGAGCAAATGGCAAACATGAGAAATTTCCATTAAACGGCTAATTAGTGAAATAACTCTAACAAATAAATTGAAATTTGCAATCATCTAAAGAATGACCAATGAAACTGTGTAGAGAGTCGAAAGAAAAGAAATAATTGTCCAATAGCAGAAATTCAGAATGTAGATTGAATCCGCAACATAAGGACCGTAAAATATAAAAGGGACGAATATTCTATTGTATTATGAGAGTATTGAATTATTAGATTGAATTTGATATTGTGATTAAAATTTGATTCTGATTTATTCTTAATTTCATAGTCAAATTATTAATATACGTCTAAAGTTAAATAAAACATAATGCTGCATTGTTAAACCCATCGTGTGAACAGCCGGCCGAATCCTTCCATGCAATACCAACAGCAGTCAGTTCGAATGTCGATTATGTTCACGTAAAACAAGAAGGAAACGGAGTGTCCATGGTGAAGCCCACAGGATCCCAACGACATCGGGAAAAGGATTGCAAAGAGTTAGCGCTAACTGACCGAAGGAAATACTATCAGAAGCTACGCTCGGAACCTTGCATAAAGGAGAAAGCTAGGTAATATTTATTTCATTTTTAATTCACTAATTAAAAGCCGTAATAATATATGGAATAATAAACTCTGAACTTTATGTTACGAACAATAATTAATAATTGTCTTTAGCTCCATTACCCAGAGATTTTATTGTGATTTCAAATATAATTGTGTGCGTATAATTATTTTCTAAATGTATGTATAATATGATATTTTGTTTGTATTAAATATTATCTAAACTTGAACAAAAGTGTAATTAATTATATTATAAGACCAAACGAAGTGAAATAGCGTAAATGTAGACTTAATGGGTTAGTGATTACTTAAATTAAATTTGAATTAAATAAAAAAAAAAAAAAGGAAAGTGAGAAAATTAGCGCAGAGAAAGATTCGTAAATTGATTTTTTAGGTAGGCAGAGTATCTATTTTATTGATTGTTGTAGCTGAGCTAGCGGGAGCGGGTACTATATCGTATTGGTCAAGCAGACTTGTCGACAAAGGTCGGCTGGCGCCCATTGGATTTTTTCCTTTAAATAAATAAAAAGTTTGATTGGCTAATGTGTAATCTAGTAAACGAGTATTAATGTTATTGGCAAATGTTTGCAAATGATATTGACCACTCTACCCGAGGTACCGACAGCCCCGTGATAGGATTTTGTGTAAGAGGGAGGTACAAAGTTCTGATCGAGTCGTTATTATAAACATTAAATATTTTATTGATTTTTATATAAATGATGTTTATAAAAAATTACAAGACGATGAAAAAGAGGCTAGGTATAATATATTTCTCTCACTATGACCAAATAAATAGTTGTATTTTACTTTATTTTGAAAGAAATAGAAATAGATAGGATTCTATTGAACATGCATGTTAGTCATTTTACTTATAGACAGTAAAAAAAAAGAAGTCAGATCCTGTATTATTTCAGTATGGTAATATATTCACATTTAGTAAAAAAAATGGTACTTATGATAAACCATCCAGCTCAATGGTGCTGTTTTCATGCAGAAGCACATAAATATATTTATGTGGCCAAACTTATTGCCCATAAAACAGTTGTGTTCATATTAGCCATTGCAGGCCTAGATTGTATTGCACATAATTATTGCAGCCTGCTAATGTACATCATGAAACTATACAAATAGTGCACACTTTACAGATTACTACCACACAATGAGAAGTGTGTATAATTCAACTGGTCATAACTCTTTTAATGTGCATTCAAAGTAATTATCTTACATGCTACCTGACATATTGTTACATAGTAATAATTGTAAGCCCATCATCATGCTTCCCTACACATATTTGAAGGTAAATTTATTTTCAAAGGGTAGGTCCCAGCACCATTTCAGAGAATTCATGGGAAAAGTCATGTTTGTGTGAGAACAGCTATGAGACTACTAAAATGACTGTGGTAGAGTGTTATGCACTGAAATGTATAATATCTGAGGTTTCACATTGTTTTAGAAATCCTAAGCTTGGTTTGATCAGAGTAGTATATTTATTGGACAACCCATCAGAGAGCCCCTCCACTTTCACCTTCCAGTGCTACACACTGAAATATATAATGTAATTAAAAACTATAATTTAGAAAATAATGTTTTAAATAAAATGAAATGCTTTAAAGAAATAAAAAAACAAAGTTACATTTATTGATTTAAATAATAATAATAATAAAATCAGCCTGGTATGATTATATCTATTTGTTTTCGACTAGCAACAGCATCATCAAGCAGGATGAATTGTCATATGTATGGCAACCAAATATATTATTAATAGATTATATTGTGTTCTACTAACAACCTATAACTATGGATAAAACTAACCCAGATTTATCTGATGGGTCTAATCTCAGTTTCCAGGAAATCTTGTAAATGATCTAAGAATAGAAAGATAACGCTAAACATGAAAATAAAAGTTAGTACTTCAATTTAAAAAAAATAGGAATTGTGAACAATAAATATATTTATTAAGAATATTTTGTTGTTTAATATTTATTTGTTCTAATAAAACTTAGAATCATGACTGGGCTTGGTATGTTGGGTGAATCCAATAGTAGTAGTTTACAGATAGTGAAGATGTTCCAGATTATGATGAATAAATTTGAGACTCTGGAAAATAAACTAGATATTAATGCTAAGAATTTAAAGCACTAAAAACTAAACTGGATGGTAACTTAAAAAATGAAGAAAGTAAGATAGATACCAAGTTAGAAAATTTAAAAACTCTCAAATTTAAAATTAATAGTAACTTTAAGGAATCAAAAATCAAACTCCAAGCAAAAAAAGCTAAATTAACAGCTAACTTGGAATGATTGAAACTTAAAATTAATAATAGGCTAGACAAAATAGTGAAAGATAATCTAGAATTTGAGGATAAATTGGAAGTTAGGTTCAGCCATTTTCAGCAAGGATTTTTATAAATTCATAGGGAATCAAAAGCTGAATTTATCAAAAAAGCTAAAATTAAAACTGAAAATGGAATAGAGATAATAATACAAACTGGAGACAAACAGATTGATATGTTAGAAGAACAGATATGTGAACATGACACTGAAATTAACAAAGTAAAGAATGGTAGACATAGTAATCATGAGTTGAAATGAATAACTGATCAGAGTTGCAAAAGCATTCCATGATCCCCAGAGGTTGACCAAGACCAAAGAGGCCTGGAATTGAAACCATGTTTTGCAGAACTAGCAGTTAACATGGAAAGGTCAGTATCTAATCTAAATAATGGAGTAAATAAAAAGAGAGGAAATATAAATGAATCTCATGGTCAATTGAAGAGTTGGGTAAACAATTCACAGAATGAGTTGTTTAAAAACCAGAGAGAGTTGGAAACTAAAATCACAAGTGATATAAAAATGATTATTAAATATATAACTTAAGTAAAAGAATTAAATTCACATCCATAATTATATCTGTAAACAGGCCCAAAAACAAGAGTCATATATAATTGTAAATGGTAAAAAAGAAAATAATATAGAATAATAGAAACTAATAATGATGAAGTTAGTGTGGGTTATTATAAACAGCAAATTAACAGAATTAACAATGTTAAACGGATGACTTTTTCAGCAATTAAAATCAAAATAGTTTAAAACTTATATCCCATATAGAAAAAGATTTTATGGTTTATCAGACCAATAAAAAATCATCCTATTCCAGTAGTAATGCTAGTTTTTGAAGTTTACTTCACAAAATTTTTTTTTTTAAAACTTAAAATGTTTTGTTTCCAATAAACATGGATGTGAAGATAAAGTTTTTAATGACAGTTGGTGTCAGACTAAAGAGAATGAACAGCCATCATATAATGTTATAAAACCCTATAGAAAGCTCACAGATAAAAATATATTTAAAAAATTAGTCATAAAATATAGAAATATCTTAAATACAATCATAAAAACTTACTTGCTTGGAAAATCATAGTAGGGAAATGCAACCCATATTTGTTTATGGGTAATGATGGTCAAGCTAATACAAAGTACTTAGACTATGATAATATAAATTTCATGGACAATCCTTATTTTATAATCATTGCCAACTTATTTTACAAATATTCTAAACAGGTAAAATTAAAAGAGAAAGTGATAACAAACCATGAAGTTGAAGGAATACAACCAAGACTCATTGATAATGATTACATTTATTATATAGAGTCAACATTTTTAAAGAAATTAAAAGATAGTTATATCATTTTACATTTGTTTAATTATCTTATCCACAAGACAAGTATTATACATATCCTATAAGGACAAAATTCAAATTCACAATATTCCTATAAATGTCTCGGTTTAATTTAAGGGCTCATATTTATGTATTTAAAGTCACCATAATGAGGGAAAGATCTTAAAATTTCATAAATCCAATGATGATGGTATTTTATAGTTTATCACATTCAATCATTTACTTAATTGATTAAATTTATTTACAGTGTATTATCACAAAAAGGGCCAATTTTTTTTAGTTGTTTAATTTTGAGGTATAGATATACTTAGTTCAACTGTAAACATTATAAAAAATAGTACAGTTTGAAGAAACCTTTACTTCATGTTCTATTGGAAAAAGAACCAATATAACTTATTTGTTTTTATGCATTGTGAGTCCCAAGTTAGCTTGAATAGAGTCATACTTATATGATTAGTCAAATAAATTAACCATTCCAAAACTTGTCTTAAATTAGATTGGAAGTATAATTAATCTTAATTAATATTATCGTAGCTTATCCCAATATAACTTGTTGTTTTAATATATTGTTTATCTTGAACAGGTTTGTGAGAGTATTATTCTCCAAACCTTAAAGGGAAATAATACATTAAAGTTTTACAAAGTTGTATTTTTCTTTAGGACGTAAAAGAAACATGCAATATTGTTCGTTCTTTTTTGTCCTTAAAAATTATGAAATATATTACGATTTATAAAAGATGTCAAAACAAAGTGGGATAAATTTCTTAATTTCAATAAATATATTTTGTAATCTGTTATGAAAAGCTAAATGAATCCTAGATTTAATTTTAAGTTACATTTTGTAAATTTAAAAAAAAATCCCATATTGATATAAAATTAAATAAAGTCTAAATAATTATAAAGAAGCACAAAAATGCTTAAATTATTTAAATGTTAACAAGTTTATTTAAATATTGAAAGAAAGTTACTTTATTTCTATAATAATACTGAAGGTACGCTGAAATAAGCAAAAGCATGGTCAAATGTATTATTAAAATAAAATATTTTGTTACAAAGGAGCAAGATAAATATAAAAACCAAAATCTGAACTAAATTTTAATAGTCAACAAATAATAAGAAAACTCTAATTGTTAGGGAATAGTAATGAAATATCAATTATAGTGTTAGTCATGTAATTATAATATTTTCATTGCTAATATAAAGTCTACAAACATTGCAAGTGGTTTTTATAATTTAATAGTAAAAGAGCCTATTTTTTGGATCATTCTTGTTTGTGTTGTCATGTGATCAAAATCCACTATATGATATTACTTAAAAATGTGCTTCATTCTCTAAAAATCTATCTGAAGTGTATTAAACAGTCTATTTCAAGTTTTTTCAAATTATCTTTTTACAATTTCTTAGAAATCATTTAACTAACACTTAAAAATAGTATATATATATATATATATACTATATATATACTATTAGAAATCATTTAACTAACACTTAAAAATAGTATATATATATATATATACTACAGCAATATTGCTTGATTAATTCACATCAATTTACTTAAAAAATAAAGACGGTAAGCAAAATATTGAGTCACAAATCTTGCTCAAAACTGATCATTAGATCGACTTCTGGTTTATGTTTTTTATAAAAAATTTACATATTTTGTATTTTACATACATTTATTATTTGGACTTTTTTATTTAAAAAAAAAAAATATTAAGAATGTCTTATAACTTTGCATTTGCAAATATTTTTATGATCGTATATCAATAATTTGTTATTGTTATACTAACTGGTCAAGAAATGTTTTTTTTTTTCTAAATATATATATATATATATATGATTCACAATTCTTTTATTGATTTTTGTGGCAAAAAAATACAAGTGAAAAATATCGATATACAAAGCAAATTTATATCATTTTATCTATAATATCATACTGATATTATGTGTTTATTATGTTATTTAGTAATTATTGTTTTGAAAGTAAATGTTCATTTGATTTTTATGTTTATGACTCCAGTGGTTAGAGTGTTTATCTTAAAATTCAACACTCAAGAACCTAAGAGTAGAGGTTCCCATGATAGTACTATCACAGATCAGACCTGCAGCACCTGAAGAAGAGAAAAAAATAATTCGCAAAATGTTGTTTATATACTAACCTGTGCACTATTACTAACAGTTAAAAGTATTTGTAATATTTAAATAAAGTTAAGTTTTTTTCTGAAGACTTTCAATACTTATATTAAATGATGAAAATAGTCTAATATATAAATACAACTAAACATTAGTTATTTTTACCTTTTCAAACTCCCAACACAAATATATAAAAAATAACCCCAGTGCATATTTCTAACTGAAATTAAATATCAAGTATCCAATCATTCTCCAAACATTAAGAAATTTCAGCTAAGCTGTCTTACATCCATCTCTCAAGCAGACAATAAAAAAAGATATATCTTTGAACTGTAAGATGCAATGATGATAATTAAAATAAGGATTTATTCAAACAAAAACATGAAATATAAATAAACGATCTTAAATTGTTCATAAGCAAACATGTTTAATAAACATATGCAAGGAAAGACTAAACATTACTCATATTAAACTTTACAAATTTCCAGCACAAATGTATAAGAAATAAGCCCAGTGCAGATATCTAGATGAAATTAAATATCAAATATTAATGAACACTTCAAATATTAAAAATAGTTTTAGTTGCACTCTCTGGGGAAAAATGAATAAAAGTTCAATTTTCTAGCGCCTAGTTCAATAAGGTATTTCTTTGAACTGTAAGATGCAATTATATTAAATATTAAAATACAAACTTATTTAAACAGATTGTAAAATTTAAATAAACAGTGACCTTAAATTGCTAATAAACAAACATGTTTAATAGACATATATGCTTATTCGTCATCATAATTTTCAATTATTATCAATCCACTGCAAGATAAAGATCTCTCCATGTTAAATCCAACTTTTTCAATCTCTAGCATTACTTTTGCACACTTCATTATTTTATCCATCCATCTCACATGTGGTCTATTTATAAATGTTTTACAATCTCTTGGAATTCAGTTTAACATTTAATCTGCCTATCAATTATCAGCTCTTCTAGAAATATGTTCACACCAACTTCACTCAGTCTCTTAATTTTTCAATGATGTCCATAACATATGTTTGTTCTCTCACCATATATTTCACTTTTAATATTTTCTTGCTATTCTTAACATTCACCTCCCATACTTTATT